>CAHIKZ030001906.1:145000-197500 GCA_903632075.3 Acanthosepion pharaonis
TTTTTGCTTTTTTCTTTCTTTAACACAATTTCTTTTTTGGAGGAGGTGGGAGTAGTTATTGGGCCTTGTACAGTGTTTGCCTAAATGGAAGTAGACCTAACACTTTTCAAACTATTAGTGACAAGCCATGTTCAATGGTAATATTCAGTTTCCTTACAAGTAAACATTTGGCATTCATTGACTAACCAGCCATTGCTACTTTTAGCTGAAATTTAGAAAATCTTTAAGAAGATTTTTTTCAGGGGTGTCTGGGTTTGGGGTGGGGTCCTCAAGTTCACTTATTGCTCTTTCCAATATTTATTAGGGTGGTGGGCTTGATAACCATTTTAGCCATTGATGAGAGTTCTCAAGTTATGCAATTTCTGTTATTTGGCACACTTTGTTATGTAGCACCAGTCTATGAAGTTTGAAGGCAGCAGCTTCTCACTAATGGTCCACCAAGCATCATTCATTCTAAGCCATTTTTAACCATCAATCTAATTATAAAATATTTTAAGAATAATATCAGACAATTATATAATTCTAGTTAGTAAAACAAAAAGGTTTGGTGTAATAGCACCTTGGTTTACTAAACTAAGTACCAATTTTATTGTTATAAAAAAAAAAAAAAAAAAAAAAAAAAAAAAAAAAAAAAAAAGTGGCATAGGAACAAGAACATTTCAATGGACACTCCTTTCTTTGCATCATTCTATGTCACTGAGGTAAAGTGTGGAAGCAACAGATATTTAAAAATAAAGCTCACAAAATCTTAATAAAAGCACAAAGTTAAATATTTACTTTAAACTTACCAAGTTTTTGTTGTTATGGAATGTTCCACTATCCCTTTTACCTATTGTGGACTGACTATATTAGTAATATATGTAGCAAGTACAGGACATGCCTGAGACTGGCTTCAGGAAGTGCTAGTCATCTACTCAAGTACCACCTTCATCTGTTTGTAACCTCTTTAAGGTTACAACAGTTTAACATACAAAGATAACAAATAAGAACCTTAGATTATAAAATTGTTCCCTACCAACAAAAAGGAATAACTGAATCATTAAACATCATTAATTAACACTCAACAAGGTTATCAATTTATGGAAGGTGCCCTGACAATAAGCCAGGTTATGGAATCTGCTCTAATCAATTAAGCATTGGATAGAAACTATTGAAAAGCGACATTACCAAAGTAGTAGACAATTGCATTAATATTAAGACAGGTATGATGTTCTGCTCAGATGAGATCAAGAATTTAAAAAAAAAAAAAAAAAAAAAAATCTTTTACAAACAAACACAAACAAGTTAACTGTAACTCATTTCCGGAATCAAAATCTGATCTATCTGCAACTAACCAGATCCCCACACCCAGGTGCTAAAAATAGGACTGGGTATTTAACAGTTCAGTATGAAGGCGAGAAACTAGGCAAAAATCATATCTGATGGTCAGAGCAGCAGCTGATTTTTTGGTCTAAAAAGTTGTTTTTTTTCTTCTAAGATGCTTATGAGAAATAATAGTGCATTTGTCTTTGATAAAGAGTCATGCTTGATATTTGTTGCATCATATTTAGAAGAGAAACAAATCCTTTAATCTTATGGCTAATAACATTGAAAAGTGATTCCAATTATCAAAATTCATTAACATCAAATCCTGTCAGTGCTAATATGGGTGAGTTTTTATTTTATTTTATACACCAGGTACAGTAAGCAGCTTGAAGTCTCATGCAAGATTAAACAAAGCTTAATAAATAGTGTCAAACCAAATCAGTACTTGTGTAGGTGGCTTCCTAAGAACACCCGATACTGTTAGCAGTTTCTAGCCTTGTAGCTGATTAAAATGTAAAGCATATCTATAGAACATGGTGCATGATGTAATTGGTCTTGATGCAAAGAAAAACTTTTTTCCTTTGGATATAGTCATTAATTGTGGTCTGAAAGGGGGACTTTTAATTTTTTCTTTTGCAAGTTAATTTTTCATAGCCATTTATAATGTAAAACTCAATGCTAAAAAACACTGAATAAGCCCAAATGATGAAAACATTTGGAGAAATGCATCGTCATATTGGTTAAGAGTTCAGAATTTATTTTAGTTCCAGGTAACCTGTAGATTACTGGCAGATCAACATTTTAAATAAACACCACGAGAACCTGAATTTAATAAATGCTCTAAATGGTCAGTGGGTATTTTGCACCTGAAGATTGATTGAAACTCGTTATGCTATGGACATAGGAGATATATCTATGCATGCTCTGAAATGTTCAGGCAGGATAACATCTTTATCCATGAACTGTCAAATTCACCAATCCGTTATAAATCGTATAGTCATCATCTGTTTACTGCTTCTCGACTACTTTTTAGACAAGAAACACAAATTGACTAAAGTCCAATTTCAAATGGAGCTTTCTCAGCAGTTTTCACCTCCATTATACACAAGCCAATCCTGGATGTTTTTAAGCATTTCACCCCAAGCGTGGCAGGAATGCCGCCAGTATGTGGCGAGGTGGCAGGAAAATTGGGAGGGGGGGGTGATTGAGGAAAGGATAAAAGACGAAAGGGATTCAGGAAAACAGATGTCGATTGAGGTTGCATTTAAAATTTTTAAGACTATAGTTATCAGAGAAGTAAGTAAACGGCATGGCAAAAGCTCATCAGAGCAATTGCCATGAAAATATTTGTCAAATAGACAGAGACACCACTTCACATTGGTGAGAAACTGACAGAAGTCAAGATGTCAAGTCAGCATCAATTACATTGCAGATCCTTTGGATTTTGTTTTGAACCTCGAGATGAATAGCAGGAACACCAGACCAAGTTGGCCTACTGGCCATCCACCAATGCTTCTAGGGACAGACTCCCCTACTACCTCCTCTCGCCCTTAATATATTAAAAGATCAGTTAAATATAGCATGGCTAAAAAGTTCTGTAGGTTGCAGATCAATTCCAAATAAGTTATCTGAATGTAGATTCTTTGAAATAGCTTAACTGGAAATAAAACCAAGACTTTTTTTTCCTGTTTTTTTTTTTTAAATTTCTTACAAAAAGGTAGGTCTCTGCCATTAATTCTTTGGTGAATTTCTAATGAACATCTGTACTTTAACTTAGTAACTTTTTTTTTTTCTTTTTCCTCCTCCTTTTGGATATATCCCAAAATTTAATTTTTTTTTTATCACTACCTGCGTGAAATGACATTTTATCAAGCCTAACATTGTAGGTGGTGCCATAGGGAAATAAAAATTCTAGTTTCTCTCAGTGATATTACTAGAAAAGAGTTTTGAAAGTGAATTTTACAAAGGAACTGATTTTTTCCAAACTATCATATAAAAAGGGCATACTGACTCCAACCAAATGATTAAGAGCTTCTTGGTCAGGTTAAAAATTTTTCAGAACACTCTTGCATGCACCTATTATGATTAGATAAAATCTGAATCACTTCCCTTGGTTTATGATAACCGAATGATAACCAAATAATGGCCGAATGAGCCACATTTCAACTTTTTTTTAAAAATTTAGATTCGCATCTTCTATATGTCAATTCAGGATGGGGGACATCAGGGTCCTCCACAACTTCCTATCCATTGTTTCTCTTAGTAACATTTGTCTACATTTTTAATCCATCTTGCTATTCCAATCTGGGCTCAGATTTTGGCGTCCCATTTTCCAACCTCTTAAAACAAATTAGATTTTAAACTTCCATATTATTCCTTTCCTTCCTTAACTTGTCTAGTAAGTCCTGTGTCTGCCATCAATAGTGTCATCTGCATATCTCAAGATTGCAGTAGGGTCTCTGACTAAAGTTTCCATTCATTACATAAAATTTAAGACCAGCAGAGTTCACATTGGAGTTAGAGTCGATAGAATCAACTCAGTGTTCTTGGAAGTAAGCTGTATGACCAAGCAGTCTTGGCAATCTATCAGACACAGGATAAATTGCATCATGCTCACAAAGAGACCTTTAACCTTATAAATGCAAGGATGACAAAAATAGCTGCAATATTAAACTCATTCCTGCCTCATAAACAAACCGTCAGCACGGTGGAGAGATCATTGTAAGTCTTCCAATAATGATCTCACAAAAGAAACCTAATAAAAAAAAAAAAAAAAAAATATGAAATTATTGCAGAAGTTCCCCTTCCTCAATGTCATAAAAACTTTGCCATAAATCTCTGCTATTGTTGTTATAAATAATGAAGCAATGGTAGAGTGATATCCCAATTTGCTCATTCAAAAAAGAGGGAACCATTATTAGATGTTTATTTTTTTGTTTTGTACAGGAATAAATCATTGGTTCCTTTTCATAATGTTCTGCTTTTCAGGTTGAGAGCAGAAATACAAACCTCTTTTGAAGAACTTGTTAAAGTCTTCTATTTCATTTAAATCTTGACTAATTTTAGCCCAGCATTACCAATGACATACAAGTTACTACTGAAAAGTACAAGAAATTTGAAAAGCATTTAAGAAAAAAAAATAAACATGAATTTCTGCCAGTTCCTTTTGGGAATAAAACAGAAGACAGCTACTCTGAAAGAGCTACAAAAGCACAATTTCCAAAACTTTTTCATAGTCAAACTTTGGATAATAAAATATAAAATGGGGGGGGGGGGGGAAGCAAAAAACAACATAATGGTAATGTAAACAAAAATATCAATAGAAAAAACTCTATCTAGTTTAGTCTCAATTAACTTCCCTGAATGTCCTTAATGAAAGAATTAAGGTCTTTTTATTTCATTATTATTATTATTGTGTGTGGGGGGGCAAATATAGATCACTATGGATTGGTATTCGACAGAATGATAGGATAAGGAACAAATAGAAAACATTAATAAATTTAGCATATTCTGGTTTTTTATTAAAGCTTTATCAGAAAATGAAATATACAAGAGAAAAAAATTCTGGTATTTTTTATTTTGCTCATTTTTCGTTGCTTAAATGGACCTCACGTGCATCCAGCCTGTCAAGAGATGTTTGTGCATGCATGCATATATATCCATGTATATTTTACACATGTGTCAGGTAAGAGTTCAAGGTTGACGATAACACCAGTACTGATAAGCTGGCTTGTTTAATGATTAAAAGTTCACCTATACTGGCAGGAAACTACCTACATATGGACAGGATTGGAGTTCAGCAAATATAGAAAAATGGAGTTAGACAAAGATGCGTCTTATCACAGGACTTCAACCTATGCAGTGAGGCGATTCCGAGAGGATTAGAAATCCTACGAGGATTCATTATTGGCAACTACAATCTAAACATAAGATATGCAAATGACAGTGCTGATAGCAGATACAGAAAGGAAGCTACAAGAACTCCTACAGAAAATAGTAAAGGAAAGCAAGAAGAAAGGACTAAGCATCAATTGCAAGAAGACTGAATACATAGCTGTTAGTAAAAAGGAACAGCTCAACATTCAAATTGGAGATAGCAAAATCAAACAAGGAAAACAATTGAAATATCTGGGAAGTGTTTTATCAGGATGGAAGGTAATGAAGGAAAGCAAGAGGAAACAAACATCAATTGCAAGAAGATGTAAGACATGGTTCCTAGCAAAATTGGAGATACCAAAATCAAACAGGTACAATTGAAATATCTGGGATGTGTTTCAACAGAGGATAGAAAGTGGGACACTGAAATCTGAAGATGCATCAAGACATGAAAATATGTCTTCAAAAAGACAAGCAGAGTATTAAGAAATAGAAAAATTTCATTAGAAACAAAGAAAGAATACTGAACTATTATGTAATATCAGTCCTCCTATATGGCAGTGAATGCTGGACAATCTCCTTGCAGATGATGAAACTTGAAGCAAGAGAATATGGTTATACAGAAGGATGCTGAGAATACTATGAACCAAACAAGTGAGTAATAATGAAGTTTAAGAGAAATTCACCATCATTCAATTACCAAATTATTTCTTCAGTGAAAATTCAGAATATGTAGACGTGATAAAACCAGTTGTAACAGGGTTATTGTGATCCCACCTGTTGTGGCATGTAAACCTCAACCTGAAAGGCTCAAGGCAGCCAGTGAATTAAATAATAAATGATGTAAGGTCCTATTTTGATAAGTTAAGCTAGGAGAAAGGTAAACATTGCCAGTTAAATCTGGAAAAGTAAAAGAAAAAATCCTAGTTAATTAGTTACAATAAATGAAATTACCCAGAAATAAGCCTATATATATATATATATATATATATATATATATAGTTCAACACTTGGAACATACATATTTCTCACAAATAAGGTAAGATGACAACATAAAACCAATTTTATATCACTACATATAATACAGGCCATAGATTTTTTTTTGTGTGTGTGTGTGTGCGCATGTGCATGTGTGTGTTTTGTGCTGCATGCAGTTGAAAACCACTGGAATTATTTGAGTCACTTATACTTAAGTCTGTAGAGCATTCTCAATAATGGAAAAAAATAAAAATAAAAATAAAAAATAAAAAAAAATAAAAATCACATCCTTCAAATCTTCATTGAAGTGAGTCTTTGGGCCAACTTCAATCTCCTAATTTTCAGAAATTATATTTCTTGGAAAATTTTCAAACCAAAATCCCCTTATTCACAGAGGGTTCATCACCAAATATCAAATTCATATTCTTCACACTCAAGGCACCATTCATATAACATGGCCTAAACTCATACAAGAAACAAGACTAATGGAGAAGCTTTCAGATTTACCTTACAATATACAGCCAGTCAGTTATGTGCCATGCATGATACACGCTTAGGCAATCACGTATCTTTCAATACATGACCAACGAGGCAGATTTTTTTCCCCCACAGTAGGTTGCCATTTCTTTCTACGGCAGACAAGTTGCCATCCACGGCTATAGAAACCAGTCTGTCCCGCTATTTACCCAGAGCTGGAGGGAGAAGAGGATTCATACCTTTCCCAAGGCATTAGCATATAAGTGAATATAATGGATTTGACTGGAATTTGCTCTCCGATTCCTCAATCAGAGGTGCTATCCATTACTCCATCAGTACAAAGCTGAAAACAGGATAGCATTATTTTTCATATGAAAAGTCAAATATTTAAAATATCATTAAAAAAAAAAAAAAAAAAAAAATTTTTTTTTTTTTTTGACAAACAGTTAAAATATTAAGTATCATAAAATTGGCAATTTCATATTGTGAATTATTCTCATCTTCAACTCTTACAGTTATTACAGATAATACTTCATCCAGTAACCTCGGGCTATCTTCAGGCGTTTTTTTTTTTTTTTTTTTTTGGTGGGGACAATAAAGGGCTTCTTGTACTTTGCTTTTTCATTATTAGCATTATTTTGCCCCCTGTGATAATGTTTACTGGTTCATTCCTGTTGAACTATAGCATAGATCTCACTACCTGATCCAGGGACTAAATTCATGGAAACAAGATAACTGCTGCCAGTATGAGCAGATGGATGTCCTTTCAGCAGATATATGGTTTGACACAAGGTAGTTATCTGTTTGCAGATGGACAGTTGAACTGTTAAATGACTGGTATGCCGGACATGACCGAGCCAGCAACCATGGCACTGAGAAGGATGTTCAGCTGCCCAGTTCAATGGTGGAGATCCTCATTGGACAAGATTAAATGAGTACACCCAATTGATGGTCCTGAGGGTGTGGGACAAAACCATGGATGTAGGATATGATGGCCTTGCTGATGACAGAAATGCTTAACCAAAGCCCATATCCATTATGCCCCTGTCCTGAATAGGCTCCCCCCAACAATCCAATGTCTGATAGTTTAGATATTTAGTTATCAGTGGGTTCATACTAACTAGTCTTAAGTTGTTTTTTTTTCAAAGAAAAGAATTATCAACATACATATGTCCATTATCTCAATAAGGACAGGAGTCAGTTATGTGCCATGCATGATACATGCTTAGGCGATCATGTATCTTTTGATACATGACTGATGAGGCAGATTTTTTTTTTTTTTTTTTCTCTTTTTTCCACTCCCGCAGTGGGTTACCATTTCTTTCTGCAGTAGACCAGTTGCCATCCAAGGCTATAAAACACTGTCCTGTCCTGCTATTTACCCATAGCTGGGGGGAGAAGAGGATTCATACCTTTCCCAAGCGTATTAGTACGTAAGTGAATGTAATATATTTGAGTGGAATTCAAACTCGGCTCTCAGATTTCTCAGTTCGAGCCATTATCCATTACTCCACCCTGCCTCCAATAGGACATTATTATTTTACTTTTAATCTTTACGATTTTAGTAAAGGAAGAAAAATTATTTAAAGTTTAAATTTTATATCACCTTACTTCAAATACAAACATTCCAATCAAATTCAAGCATCATGAATACAGAAATACAATTTATACAATCAGATTTCATAAAAATTTTTTTAAAAAATCACTTGACTACTTGTGATTTATTGGGGGGGGGGGGGGTCACCTGATACAGAGGTTATGCAAAAATTCTAAATTTTAACAAGGTTATGAAATGGAGGCTCCTTCTGAAATTATTTAAATATTAATAATTAATATTTCAATCCATTCTTGTTATTCATAAATCAAGATTGATTGTATATCATGAGTAAAAGGAAGAGATGAGTAGATAGCTTCCAAAAAATCAGTTTATGACAAATTTAATTTTATTACTGTATAGTGTATATGTAAACAGAAAAAAAAAAAGTTACGCTTTACATCACAACAGTAAATTTTTTTTCTAAAATAATTGAGAAAATTATATGAACAATAGTTATAACAATGTTAAAAAGTGATGTATTACAATTTTGTTGAAGTTTGCTAGACATTAATTTTTTTTTACATTTACAAATTAGTTTGTCATGTCATTAATCTAAGTTTTATCTCAGAGATTAAAAAAAAATGTGGAAAATGGCTGACTTAGTCATGCATTGTCTGATTTTAAACCTTGCTTTATTTACTTTTATTTCTATAAAAATTCTTACAATGACACTGTTTTTCTATAACAAACAAACAGTTTATATTTTAGAAGTATTTAGAGTGGAAATGTCATTTCCTCTATTCTTTAAGTACAAAACAATTTTAAATCCTGGTTGTGAGAATGAGACTTGCTCAAGATTGATATTTTATAACCTTGGGCTTGTGGTTAACAAGGAAAAAAAAAAAAAAAAAAAAAAAAAAAAAAAAAATTACTCAATGAAACGAAAATAAATTTTACAATTAGCTATTTAAAATTAAATGAAATAAACAATTTTTGCGTTATTCAAGATTATACTATATGAGGTTTAATATGAAACATGCAACTAATATCTTTCTCTTTAATAACGTCAGAAAGAAGTAATCTATTTGGGGAGGAAATGATAAATAAAAAAAAAAAAAAAAAAAAGCTAAGCTGTTCATCTTCCTTCCAATTAGTGCAAACATTTTTTAATTGGACTCATAATTATTTAATGCATTTTCTTTTATGTTTGACATATTTTAAGTGACCTTTCATATAAAATCTATGTCACTCTACACATTTTTTATTGTTTTAGTGAGGGTATTTTATTTCAACTCATCACACTTCCATTTTATCTATCGCAAATCGAACAACATCTACAACAATAGATTTAATAGAACTTTCCCCCCTTGTATTTACTTTGAAGATTTTTGCAAGCACAAACATCTTCACTGAAAAATTAAGACTAAGAATGTTGTATATAAAACAATATTATTGGCAAGTCCCTAACCTTCAAGAGAAGGCACTGTTTTTATATATTTATATATAAAGAAAATCATACCTAAGGTTTAAAATGTATTTTAAAAATGAAAATCTTTAACTTTAGTTTTAATTTCAAGCTAATAGGTTAAATTTAAAATTTCCAAAGAGCAAAATACTTTGCTGGATTTCAAATAGAATTTAAAAGGATTGAAATTAGTTAGCAGTAAAAAATGCTAAAATTGCCCATATTGATAAATCTGTTTCCATGTCCAAAATTTCATTTACAGAAATAGACATGGTTTTTACACAAATTCAAAATTATTTATGAAATATTTGGGATTGTTGAACTGTAGTGAAGGTTTCCATTTATGATTAGTTAATCACTCGATTGATACAAATTAATACAGAATAAGAAAAAAATTCAGTAGTCATTACTAAGAAATTTTTTTTTAAGATAATAGTATCCATAATATATTTTATACATAAAGCAAAAGCTTTAACAAATAAAGTCCGATTCTCATTTTACAATTCAGAGCAGATTTAACTGTAACTGAAAGTTCTACCTGACCAAAAAAAAAAAAAAAAAAAAAAAAAATTTAATGATTTAACTTCTCCAAGGACTAATATAAACATTAAGCACTACAAAGAGAATTTCTTGAAATTTCATAAAAAATAACTTTGGGTTAACAAATGCAAAGGGAAAAAAAGTATTTTCTAAAAAACATTTAAAAAAATAATTTCATTAAAACCAAAAAATTTTTATTTTTGCAAGAAAAACAATTTTTAAGACAAAATTTCCAAGATTCTAAAAAGAATAAAAAATATAATTTGATAAAGAAATCCTTTGGTCTTTCCATTTAATAATGATCATGAGAATAAAATTCTATTTTTATTAAGCTTGGGTCATTTTTGATCATGTATGCTCGTTTTTTTTTTTTTAGTGACTTTTTGGAGGGGTGGGGGTATATACACACACGTGTTTATAATTATATATATATATATATATATATATATATATATATAAGCATAGATATGAATAGAGGCTATCTCTGGTGTGTTCATATGACATGTCTTTTTTTTTTTTTCTAGACATTAACCAATTCAGTAGACAAGACAGTCAATTGTCAGAAAGAACAAAAACACACAATCCTCTTTAATATTGACAAAATTTCTTTCACTCCCACCAGGAGTAATGCAGATTATTATTTAATTTCATTGACTTTCAGCAGTATTTATTTATTCCTTTGTGACCCAGTGTTTCCTTTGAGAAAGAAAAATATTGCCATGACCACAACAGTAATTGCATTCCCTTACAAAATCTTCAAGCAAGACAAAACTAAATAAGACATGAGAATTTTTTTTTTTTTTTTTAAATGATTTTCTGTATACAACAAAACAACTCTAATTGGCCAATTGAACTTTGGTAGCTTCTCCATACCAAACAAGCTTTCATCCAATTCATTTTTGGGCATCCTGCAGGTATACTACCCATATAAAAGACTTTCTTGAAAAAAAAAACAAAACAAAAAAAAAACAAAAAAAAAACAAATAGGATTATCTCCTAAAAGTAAAAGTTAATAGGAACCATCTCTTTTCATATGGCTGGCACAATAGAGTATTTGAACTTAAAGGATCACAAAACACAGAGTTGATAAAAGGAGCAAAAAACAAAGTTGTAGAGCACCAGTATGACCCAGATTACAAAAGGTCATGGTACAAAAAAAGTTGCAGAATAGATTGGGCAATAGATGGGAGGAAGAAAAGAAAAATGTTCAACTGTGACAAAATCTCTTTAAATGATTTCAACATTACAGACAATACAGAGTAAAAGAGGGGTTGGGATGGCAAGCCTAAATGTAATTGATTGTCACCTTTAGAAAATTAGAACTGTAAGAGACTTGTATAAAATTTCCACAAATATAAATTCAAAAAAAAAATTGGAAGCTTGATTCTTGAAATTCCCAGTTTTGTAAAGTGAAACAGATTCAGAACTTTTACACCATCACCTTCAAATAATCATGACAGACAATATTGAAGCCATGGGTAATTTAAAAAAAAAAAATGGATTGCTTGCTCATCCTTTTCCTACACACAAATCAATGTACACCAGCTTTCCCTATCATCCTTAAAAAAAAAAAAAAAAAAAAAAAAAAATAACAGGATTCAAAGAATTTCTAGTCAGGTCTTGATTTCAAGTTTTCTTATCCTTTTCCAATAAGGATTGAATCAAAGTTCCACCTTTTATTCCTTCACAGAAGACATCCTCTCATCCTAATCCCCAGGTCAATGTACCAAATGAGAATTTGAGAAAATGTAATATTTCCCTGCTGTCTTAGTTCTTTACCCCAAAATGCAAGTCATAAGAATCAATCAAGAAAAAACAAATGGAGACAGGCTACAGAATTCTAAAATGCAAGTAAATTCCTAATAAAAAATGTTAAGTAGACTTTATTAAAACTGTCAAACTCTTGATGAGAAAACCTAAGAGAAACACTAATGAAAGGTGAAAAGGAAACAAACATTACCTGCCAATCTGGAAACTGCAAATCCCAGAGTCAAAAATTCCTTGTACAAGGAGTCAAGGAAAGTGGCCAACAAGGTTTTCTTGAATCACCCCCCCCCAGCCTTGCACAGAACCAAAAAGTTAAACAAAGAATTGAATCTTTTAAAAAAAAAAAAAAAAAAAAAAAAAAAACAAACAATTAAACTGTTTACATAGTAATTTCATGAAAACAGCCTCGAAAATAAACAAGCTATCAGCAATTGAAATGGAAGGAAATTTCGCTATTTTGACAAGTGACATTGTAAATTAGGGCAGTTTGGGATACCTACTAATAACGTTGAGTTTTTTTGAAGTTTTAAAAACTGTTTTAAATCAAATAATTTTTCTTTCAAGTTTATTAAATCTCTAACAGAATACATCACAACTCCACTGCTGGACTAAGGCATTCCACAAAATCCTTTCATGACAGTGGTTATGTTATTCTCCATGTATTATTAATAAATCCCTGTAACAAACATCTCTCCACTTTCTGTGATATTTACCTACTGTATTTAGTACCCATTGGGCTCTCAGCAACCTTTGGCTACATCTATTATCTTCAATGTTATATATCATATCCATTTTTCATCATTTAATCACAAAGATGTGATTTTTGAAAAAAAAAAAAAAAAATTTTTTTTAATTCATGTTTTCCCAAACATTGCTCTCTAACCTTTGTTTATTTCCATGTTTTTTGGTTTTTTTTTTTTTTTTTTTTTTTTTATTTCCATACCTCACACATCATTGTTAGTATTATATATATATATATATATATATATATATATATATATATATTGAATAAGAGGCTTCTTTTGTGTATTTTTTTTTTTAATTCCTTCCAATATATTCATTACACATTTTTATTTAATTTTTCAGCCTATAATGTCATCACCTGTCTTAATTTAATTCCTAGACTTTTTCCAATTATCTTCTATTTTTATGATCTTTTTCAGAGCGTTACAACTGAACATAACTTTCACTTTATTTCTATCCATTTTTTTTAACCTACAGCTTAAATATGTAAGAGGCTAAAAATAAAATTTTTTTTTTTAAATATCTGAGAACAAGGTTTTATTTCCTTTGCTCTTGTCACCTTGAACTTTATAAGCATTAATCTATCATTATTGCTGTCATCCCTGAAGCTATATGCTGATCACTTAATTTATATTGCTGCACTCATGACTACACTGCCACAAACATCACTTTTCAGCTATCAGTCAAATTACTTCAACACCATCTTTCGCCTACACACAAACTTCTTAGGTTTTTATAACAGGTTATAATCAATATACATTAATCTATAATTATGTATCTAATGCAGACAGAACCTGTCTGGTCAGTGGTTATCCAAGATTAAAGTTATCTCCCAGCTGTTTTGTTTATATAATCTAGAACAATCATTTTTTTTTTTTTTTTATATATACAGACCATCACATTGATTTTTGCTACTATGGACAGTGTCAATGAATAACGGCTGACAGCCATGTAAGACTGGCTTGAAATAAGTGTCATCTTTCAGGATGTAAGCAATGCTAGTTTTACTTTTATTATGAATCACTTTAAATAAAAAAATATAAAAAGTCTCTTTGCAACATATAAAGGTTAGGTGTATGTACACAAAAATGATTAAATGTATTTTTTTTTCGTTTTTTTAAATACCTTCAATACTGGAGAGTTCATTCTTAAAGTAGAAAGCTATATTGTTTAACAGTGAAGTTGTGGCTTTATGATTTATATAAAAGAAAAAAGTCAATGATGTTCAAATATTTCGTAGTCTACCTTTAAGTAGGTTTCATAGTCAGTAGTCATCAACTAAGACAGCTGGAAGGTACAATGACTGAAACATAACTGACGATGACACTACAGTAAATCATTCTCAGAAATAAACATTATAAAGACACTTGTCTAAATCAGACATAAAACAAAAGTGTGGCTAATTTTTATTTTTTGTACTCTCATCACAAGATTATCACTTTTGTGATTGAAAGAATTGATAAATTGTTTCTGTATTCAAAAGAGTTTAGTTTTACTGCCTTAAATCATTTCAGTAAGTAGAGTACTCTTATCAAAAAGAAAGTCTTATGGTTTCATTTTATAAAAATTGAACAGCATTTTTAACTAAAGTTATTACTTCAGTTATTATTTAAGCACAAATTTTTATTCCTGTCAAATGTTAATCAGTTTTTTTTAGGCAAAAAAAAAAAAAAAAAAAAAAAGACATCTCAGAAATTATTTATATTTTTGTATGAAATTTATGTTTATGAATCTAAATCTTCAGCGCCACAATTCCAGCTGTAATAAAATATTTTTTAAGTAGATTCCTCACTATGAATGGATATACAGGGTGCGATGGGTAAATTGTTGCTATATTTTTAATTTCACGTTTCCATGTTGTTTATCTTAGATTTTGCCAACTGCACAGTAGGGTAGGGTCAGTTGGGCACCATCTGTGTGAAAAAGAGCACCATGACAATTCACTCCACTAGAAATTTTGAAACGGCATTCTGTACTGCTTGGCATTCATGCTGGAAGCACCAACACAAACATTTCAGAGTATTTGGGTGTCAATCTGAGGACAGGCAGAGGATTCCAGAAAGAGTTGGATGATATATCCAGTCAACATCATAGTGTTTGGAGTGATCACAACGTTATGCCTACATTGAACTTCTGACAGGACCTCAGACTCAACACGAATAAAGATCACGAACTGAAGGCAAGATTATGACATCATTCACCAACTTAAACAAGGAGACTGTCCAGAAGAGTCGCAGGAGATTCTGAAGTAGTCTGGAGGCTGTTTAAAGTAAATGGCAATTTTATTGAACAAATCTACACTTTAGTATTTCAAGATATTTTTGTGTAATTTTGGTAAATCTATCTTAAAAGGAGATGTCAGTGTTATTTTCAGTTTTGTGTAATTTAGATGACAAAATATCTATCACACCTTGTAAATTCCTGATATAAAATATTTAATATAGTCTAGCACAGAGCCAAAATATTGGGTCACCATAAAAATTGCAAGCTCAATAAATTAATAGCTGGCACCTCATTTCCAAATATGCTTGTCTAGTAAGGTGGCTGTTGCAGACACCTGTCCAGGCACATAAAGTGTCTTTCTAACATTCACAAAACCAATCCCTGGTGTATATTGTAATTATACCAAGTTGGCCTTAGTTACAGTTGGCATGATTAAGTAGTGGAAAAAAAGCCACTATGACTTTTGTGGTAACAACCATTGGTAGCTTCCAAACAGGTTTATTTTACTCACAAGAAATAGTTTTTCAGGCACTTTCAACTGTGCTAAATATTGGAACGGTCTCCCTTGGCTGATATTATCAATAAGTCACCTCAATCACAAATTGGCCATTGTCAGATTAAAACTTTGGTCTCATGGTTGAAATGCTAATATCTAACCAGTGCTATGCACCCATTCACAAACTCCTACACACTTCGTTTATGGCTTCCCTTCATCCACTTCCCCACAGATGTATCATTAGAAAAGTCAAGTAGCATGTGTTCCTAGACATCACAGAACGATCTCATTAGCATTTGTTTCTATTTTATTAGTTCAATTTGTATTAAAACATTTCATAAATTTATATGGCACAGAATTATTTGAAACTAGCTTAAAAGCCACCCTATCAGGCAGTATTTAAGCTAGCTCCTGGGGGCCTTCATCACATTAGGTTGGGAGGAGTAGATGCGATAAGCAAAAATAAACTAAAAAAAAAAAAAACTCAAAATTGATCACTGCATTTAGGTATTGCATTAACATTTAAGTTTACCTTTTAAAATTCTTCTGCCAACACCTAATTTAAAGACAATTCTATGTATGTATGTCCTTACTTTCTGTATAAACAATGTTTTTAAATTTTATTTCATTAGGTGACTGTTGCTGGATTTACATTTCAATTATTCCCAAATTTACTTACAAATTATAAAAACTGTTACCATACAAAAAAAAAAAAAAAAAAAAAAAAAAAAACCTTTTTATCTACTCTACACAAAACTTTATATATATATAATATTTTCCAAACTATAAGACCTAAACAAATTAGTAATGATCCTTCCTTGGAAAACGTAAGCTTTTTAAGTGTATTATACAGTTAATCACATGAACATGCTTACATATTTATTGGTTTTATACCGATATGAGTAATACATGAGACTTAAGAAAAAAAAAGACTGATCTCTGTAAACAGCTGGAAATTCCTAATACATCATTGTGCAAAAACAATAGGTTTTGTAAAAGTTCAGGAACAAATGTTTTTTTTTTTTTTAGGATAGAAGCAAAATATAAAAATTGGGTAATAGAATTATTGTAGTGATTAATTCTATAGTTTTATAGTAATTTAATTCTATTATTAGTCATAACAGTAATAATATTTGGATTAAAGGCTTTTGTGATCAGTTTTCCAAAGTTAGAAAATTAATGTTTACATCATTAAGTTTTCCTCACACACCCACCTACACAGACTAAAGCTTTACAATAATACAGGTCCTTCCTGACCCAACCATCTTAATTCAACATTTGAAAGGATTGTTTTTTTTTTCAAAATCATCTTTCAATAAAAACCTTTTCTTTGCTTAGATAAACAAATCCTCACCAATGTCTTTGGTGCTTGACTTGAATTATTGATATCTTTTAATAGAGAAACAAACTGAAATTTGATAAAGGGAGTAAATTAGGCATTTGTCCCTATTAGAGACAATAGCACATCTTGGTAATACTAAAATAAATGAAAATCTCGTTATCTTTTCAGCAAATGGGATCTTACAAAATCATTTTCATGTTTGTACCTATTTACTTCCAATAGGTGTGATGCTTTCTACACACTGAGGCTATTGTGTAAAGATAACCCTTACCATTCATGGATCTAGTAACATATTTAAAATGTGTGTATAAGCTTTTAATACACTTATGATAGAAAGTTCTCCAGAGGAAATCTTAGAAAAAGATTCTATTACATTCTCAGTCTGTTTTGTTTCAATTAAAAAAAAAAAAAAAAAAAAGTGAGATATATATATATATATATATATATATATATATATTTTTTTAAACAAAGGAAGGCAGTACAGCCACTAAGAGACAAGGGGTTACAGGGGTGGGGTAATCAAGAACAGAAACATTAGTAATGAGTAGAAAAAGAAAGCAGTCAGAAGGACAGTAGAGAGCAATTAACATTTTATTTAAATTTTTGCAGATTAAAATTGGCTGGAAGGAAGCTCCAGAGACGAGAGATGAGAGAAATAGAAACTTTCAGTGTCAAAGTTACATCTACACTGAGCCAGCTCAACTGTAAATTGATGAGATCTTGCTCTCAGTCTAACATTGCACTTAAATTTATACAGCCTAGCTACCATAGCTCATCCAAACAATTACCGTGCGTGTGTATATATATATATATATAAAAAAATGGCGGCACAGTGGAGTAATGGATAGCAGTTTGGATTGAAGAATCAGAGAGCTAAGTTCAAATTCCAGTCAAATCCATTACATTCACTTACATGCTAATTCCCTTGGGAAAGGTATTAATCCTCTTCTTCTCCCTCCAGCTATGGGTAAATAGCAGGACAGACTGGGTTCTATAGCCTTGGATGGCAACTGGTCTGGGAGAAGGACAACTCTGAATTCAAAACCTGCGGAGGGTCGTTTGGAGACCCTGTGGCATGTAGTGCACCAAGTCTCTGTATTCGGCCCTTCAAAAAGTGTAGATGGACCTGCATGAAACCTTCACCATTATAATCAAATCTCATGTGTTGTTGTGCTGTCGGTTTCCTAGGAACTGATCTGCTTGACCCTCATATGTCAAATTTGATGGGAGGATACAGAGAGGCAATCTTACAGAGGTGAGCAAGTGACAGAAGCCAAGCCTCCAGATCAGGACGGAAGAATAATATTGCCGATTCTTTGGATCTCATCAAGGAGCTCCAGAAAAATAGCAGGGGCACCAAACCACATATGCCAGCCAGCAACATTCTAAGCATCAGTGAATGCAAGCTAGATTCTGGAGAAATTATTTTTGTACATTATCCAATGATGGTAAATCAAGATTGGGGGGGGGGGCCCCAAAAAAGCCCTGAAACATGTCAATTAATTTTATTTTACTTCTCCCTAACAATGACAGAAATGTAAAGTTTTTTGTTTTAATTTGAACAGAACTTCAAAAATCTGAGTGTTTTATTTATATATATATATATATATATATATATATATATATATATATATATATATATATATATATATATATTCACTGCCTTAACCAGGCATTGAACTCACACTCTTTGGGTCCTGTCACTAGATCTAACTAATGCCTTTATCCACTGTGCCACGTGTCCTCAAGGACACGTGGCACAGTGGATAACTTGGAGAGGGGAATTAACAGGAAATAACTGATAACTGACATCCATTAGACATGGCACGTGGAACTAGAACAGTCTACTGAAGTGAGTGAAATAAAAGGTTCAGTTCGACATTCTAACCACCTGAAGAAGGCCTGAGCATACAATGGCCAAAATGTAATAAATATGGCGACAAAGATGAGGACAATAGTTCGAATAATGTAAATAGTGTATTTAAAAAACAATGTTCAAAATTAAAGTAGACTTTTTTAATCTTGTGCTCAGTATTAATCTTAGAATAATAGTATTGATGTTTTTAACTAACTACTTTGGAAAATTTATTTCAAAAGAAGCAAAGAAAAAAAAAAGCAAGGTAACAGCACTACTAATATATAAGAGGCTCCTGGTAATGAAGGAGAATAAGAGTTTAGAGAAGGAACCAGAAAGCCAATTCTAAATCAGAAAAGGTCTAACATTTACCACTCTGCATCATTTTATAAAATAAAGAATGTTACAATAACTTGGACCAATTTTAAATGTGAATTAAATTTAATTGTTTCGTGATTTTTTTTTTTTTCTTTCAGATTTAACAACTTAAGTCTTTGACAATTTCAACCATGGAAAGATTAACAATCAAACATGTTAAAGTTATCAAAGCCTATTATGAAAATGGACGTTCAAACAAATGCATTTCATGCACTTGAATTTTTTTGTTCAACATAATTGACCAACCAAGAGTGCAATTGGAAATGATGTAACGTTGTTATGGAGAGGTTTAATTCCTGTGCACAATGACAAATAAGTGTCTGGATTTTTGGCCACATTCTCGCGCACAGCAGCAATGTTTTCAGCTGAACAGCGTAAACAAATACGCAATGGTGTTTTCACATCTGTCACCGACCCAGTTTGAGTTTACAATTTTTCCAATTGCACTCTTGAAACTAACACGTTGTTTGATTGGCAATTTCAACCATGGAAAGGTTAACAAAGATTTAAGTTGTTAAATCTGAAAGAAAAAGAAAGAAAATCATTAAACTTAATTCATATTTAAAATTGGTCCAAGTTATTAGAACACCTTTTATTACTTCCCGTTTTACTGTATATAGATTCCCCTCAAAATATAGGGTTTTATATATTAGTTCTATATATTTGAAATTGTAGTAGCCTGGTTCTCAATTTCAGTCAAGATTGTTTTAGGTGTTGCTACAGAAGAGCATGACTAAGCAAGAAATTGAAATTCAACTTGCATTGGCAGGACTAACATTTTGCTTGGCAAAAATAGTCACTTACCAAGTGCTAAATGTTTTAATGATATTGTGAAGATATAAAATTAATCCATTTTTCTCAAATCCATCAATGCTAAAGGGAAACTTAAGAGACGAGGACAAATAAAAAAAAAGGTTGCTCAGTTGACCATTGAAATGTTTGATACAGTTTTTCAATTGGTTTGTGAAATCAATTTTTTTTTTTATTTTATTTGTTGGGTGGGGCAGCAGGTTACAGTCATCAAATAAACTTATGGCATATCAGTAATTAAAAAAAAAAATATCATCTACAGATACCAGATATATAAAAGTTACCATTCACAGAAACTTCAAAGATTCTACTGTACCAGTAAAAGTTCAAATTTTATGTTTATTATTGAAATGGATACCATTTCAATAAATACCTACATAAAATAACTATCAGAATAGGAGACTATCCATCATATTTTTGCATAAACTGTTTCAATCATCTACACTATAAAAGGGAGCAAAGTGCAATGTATATGTGAAACTATATATAATGATTACATTAATCCTGGAAGATTAATTATTTCAGTAAGTAAAAATAAAAAAATAAAATATACTACTGATCTGAAAGAGGAACAATTGCAAAGTGTCCATTGGAAGTTAGAGACAAGCTGTTGTCTGTCTTATAATTAAGATAATTATAACAAATATAACAATTTATAAAATAAAAACAACCTTTCAAAGAAGCTGAAGAAAGATTTTTTTTTTCTCCAGATGGTACAAACTACTAATGAATTTGGCAGAAGCTTAAGGAGTTTAACAGCAAAGCTGCTGTGTGGAAGGTCCTAATAAACTTTCTTGGGCGACTTCAACCAAAAATTACCAACCATTTTTATTTACCCACTCCAGTATGGCTGGTCATAACTGTTTTCTGAATTTAGAGAACCACCAGCATTAAAGAAAATAAATTAAAGAGACTTAAATTTATGTTCACATTTAAGTGAAATTTTTTTCATTTTAAGTATTTTTTGTAGGGTGGGGGGTATTGTTCTACCAATTCAGGTCAGAATCAATAAATTAATTTTTAAAAAAAAGAGAACTTTTAATGACAGACACACAAGAACTATCAATTTCGACTTATTGGCTTGTATAGCAAACAGAAAATACTTATTTTGAGTAAAGCCATTGAATGGAATAACTACGAAGTTATAACTTTTTTTTTTTACTCCACTTCCAACAATGGATAGAGCCCAACCTAAAGGTCAAGGTGGCTATTTGCATATTTTGTTAATACTGACACTGCTCAAATTAGAGAAATAGTTTCATTTGGACAAGTTATCTCCCCTTAAAAATAAACACCACAATCAAACACATTGGTGTTCTTCAAAGTGTTGTATTTTTTAGAAGGTTCAAGATTCCTAATGACATTCAAAGTTATTTTATTAAGAAAAAAAAAAAAAAAAAAAAAAAAGGAGAAAGAAAGAAAAACCTTTCTGAATGAAATACAAGTTATAACACGTCACCTAAAACAAAATCACATCTAAATTCTACTTTGGAATAACTGTAATATCATTTTTTCATTTTCACACAAAAGATGAGAAATATTTTTTTATATTAATCATTATTCCATACACTATTAAACAAGCGAGAGAAAAAAAAAAAAAAAAAAAAAAATTTCTTTGCTTTTTATAAATCAACCAATACAATTGCAATATTCTTATGTGCTAACAAAGTTCAATCAATTTGATAAAGCAGTATAGACAAAGGAATTTTCAGATGTTAAAATAAAAACTGGGTTTATAGATTATCGAACCAAAGTGAATCATCCATTTGTTACAGATGGATTCAATGTTTACTGCACAGACAGCTGTAAGCAAATAGCAAATTGGCTAACATGAGGTAGATTTTGATATCTGACCTAATAAATGAAAAGCAAATTAGTTTTTCTAACTAAATGTTCACTTAATACAAGGCCCAAGAGCCATTCCATGTATAAAGTTAATGAGAAGTTGTTGTATGGTTGTTAGAAGTGCAGATTATGAGGATATAATGGTCGACCTGAAATTTGATGGGAAAGGGGAATTCAAACCTCTGAACATGGCATACTCTAGACGTAAAGGTCTGAACTGGTGAAAGTAACAAATATAGCTTCTCTGAAAATTTGCCATGGAAATAACAGTAGGAAAAGGTTTGTAGCATTTTGTTTGTAAGAAAACATGGTATCAAAAGTAGTTTTACTTAGAAAACAAGGTATTAACAATGTAGTATAGTTGTAGGTGTTATAGGTAATTGAATAAAATGGAAGGTCCTGAGAGACACATTTCATCCTTAAAGAACTTTACACTAAATGATGGGATATATATAGAGGAAGGGAATTAAATGTGTTAGTTATTATAGTTATTAACGTAAAAAATAATCTCCTGGAAGATTAGAGCAAGTTTTTGGATGAGTAAAAATGCAATAAATTGAGCTTTTTTATGTCTTGTGAAATAAGACAATATATTCCTCTATATCTAAATAGAAATTTGAAGCATGAAGACATGAGTCAAGAAGTGATTGCTTTATAAAGTGCATTAAATTTTTTTGTTTAACATTGTCACTATTTTGTAACAAGGAGTGAAGTTCTTTATAAGAAAATGTTCTTGCCAGCATATTGTCTACAGACAGTCACTAAAAAAAAAAAAAAAAAAAAAAAAAAAAAAAATCTACAAAGTTTAGTGGCTCTGAATCAATAAACCAACAAGTTTACATTTGGCACAAGACTAAGTATAGAGCACCTCATGAGGATTGAACCTATAACTCAGTAATTGATTTCTAAAATAAGTTTGCTAACCATAAACCACAACAAAGTGTCTATGCTGTGCGTGATGTTTTGAAGAAAATACATCTACTTATCAAGAGACTATTGTAAAATTGCTGTCAATGCTCTGCCTCTATACCGAGTACTATAATTACAAAAATTGCTTGCTTTTTAAAATCTTCCAGAAATATTCTGCTTGAGAGAGAGAGAGACAGAGACACACACAGAGTGATTTAGCTCCTAAGTAGTAACAGGGGGTGTCCTATCAGTAAAAGATCTGAACTTGTGGAAGTAAAGAATGGAACTCATCTGAAGTCAACATGGAAATATTGACAGAGTAGTAACGGGTGTTGCATTTTTGTGTGTGGAGGGACATTACAGAGTGGAAAATAATTCCCTCCCATCATAAGACAATGTAACTTATTTTGAGCTCTATCAATACTGGAAAGTGAGGATTGAGCAACTCCAGTTCAGATATGGCAGCAATACTATTTTTTTTTTCTCCGACTTTTGCAAAGAAAGTATAGGTGTTTGGTACTTCTTGGAGTGATAGCGAGAGAGAGCACGGAGATTAAAGAATTTTTTTTTTTACCTCAATTTTTATGATTTCAGATACTTCCATGTTTGGGGGTGGGGATTAACAATGGGAGAAGTAACCATTAGTTGACATATCAGGGCTGTAAACCCATTGAAGAGAATTAAATAGTTTTGGGGATTTGCTTTCAATCAGAATTTTACAGTTTTCTCATACACAGGTTTTACAAGACAAAAAAGTTTTGAAAGGATTGGCTTTATCTTTTGAATTTGACAACTGGCATTACCCTGATTGTCATCAATATCACAACATATTCAGCCTTCAAATCAGAATATTTAACTTACAGAAGCTATTTATTCTGCCAATGCAGGGTGATATTGCATAGAAATCAAGGCAAATACAACAATTATAGATATAGTTTTAAGATGAAATTAAGGTTTATGTAAAAAAAAAAAAAAAAAAATGATTTGGTAAAATGAACAAATCAGATTCAAATTATAATAGGCACATTAGAACATTCTATTAATCAATTTCATAAAAAAAAAGTGTCAAACAACCAGTCTGAGTAAAAGTCAGTGTCAAAGTAGAAAGAGGAGCTGTTATGAAGTCTTCCTGTATCTTGCCCATTTCCTGTCGTGCAAAAATTGGTCTACATGAGAAATTAGTTTAAAAAAAAGAATTGTAAAACACCATTTCTAGAATGTAAAAATTTTGGCTTTATTCATTTGCAGAGGTGTGTGTGTGTGTATATATATATACTTTTTTTTTTTTTTTTTACAAGGCCAAATATTCATCCCCTCAAATTTCCCCAAATTCTTTCTTGGTGTTACTTTTTTGCTGTTGAATCAGAGTACATGAATTTCAATGCCTGATCTTGGGATAGAACAAGACTATTACATATAAAAAATAAAGTGGGGGTTAGATTGTACAAAAAAAAAAAAAAAAAAAAAAAAAAAAAATGCTGCGGCTATAACAAGAAAAATGTTATTTGAAAATACTTGTTCCTGATTCTGGTGCTTTACACCCACAGACTGTTGGAAACCTGCCCTCTACAACACAAGTCTCAAAAAAAAAAAAAAAAAAAAAAAAAAAATCAAGTGTTCAAACATTCTTTCCCCGTTTACATTTGAGTTTTGTAGATTTGCTGACATAGAAAATTATAAGATAACCAAACACAAAAAGATACTCAAATGCATAAACTGGTCAGCCAACCAGACAGACAAAAAAATAGAACTAGTTTTTGTTTTGTTTTAAAGGATTTTCCCATGCTCAAATTTATTTCATCCTTCTCTCTTCCTTAACAAGAGGGCCTCTTGATTTTGCCTGAAGACAGAATAAAACAGCCACTCTTATTTTTAAGGGTGGGACAAGTCCTACTAACATCAATTTAAAATTTGTGTGCTTCATTATATTTTAGTTTGTTTTTGGGTTCATCCCCACCCCTCATTTCATATCTATGTACAGAATTTTTACGTCATGGGGTTTTTTGTAGGTTCCTTGTCAATATGGAGATATTGTGGTATATGTAATAGTGAATGGTGATGGATGACTTCTTGTGGTGAAGGAGTTAATTGTAATGAATGAAGGAGATGTGAATCAGATTAGCTATGTAAGGATAGTTAATGATGACCAACCTCACCTCAATTCCCCCTTTTTGACCTAGTGCCACAATTATTGTATTTTACAATAATAAATCATGAACTCTATAATTTCAAGGTTTTAAAATGAACATCTGATCAGACAAGGAAGTAATTGAGAAAGCACATCAACTTTTGAAGGTGGACAAATTGATATAATTTTCATACCATCCAAAGTCAGTCCCCTCCACCAGTAACATGAACTTAAAAAAAAAATGTAAATGAAGATATCAATACATAAATTAAAGAATTTGTTTATTTACTGCTTTCTGTCACCTATTTGAGTAAACAAACGAATAATCAGGCTACACAACTCCTATGGCCATAAATATTGAACTTTTACCAAAGTATTCGTCAAACTGTCTAGGATTAGAGTGATGAAAATCTGCTGAGGATCAAAGTGTAATATTTGTTATGCCCTGTGAACAGCAACACAAACATTGATCATTTCACTTTCACATAAATTAAAATGGGGAGGGGAGCTTCAAGACAGTCATTTGACCTAGTCACTTCTGGACTTTGCATTCAAATTTCTTTAATAAATTTGAAACAACATGCAGCAGAAGGAAGTGTAATAATGTAAATCACGTCGCAGAAATTCTATTTACCTTTTTCCAAATCCTCTTAAAAATGTAAGCTTCTGAAGAGCTAACTTCAAAAAAAAAAAAAAAAAAAAAAAAGCAATAAAAACAATGGTTAGTGGTTGGTTACGTACTGAACCCGAAGGTTTTTCAATATCGACTTTTGACACCACAATGTAATGTACTTTTAAGTTTCTCTGGCTTTAAGTTGCAACCATTGATTCCCCTAATGTTGAAGAATGAAGGTGGGTGAGAAATCGAGTGTACTACAACAGATTTTTACAACCACTTTAAACTATTCTTGGATAGCTGCCTAAACAAAAATATTTTATTACTACAAGTGAGTGAGGATATGTTGCTGGCACAAAGGTTAAGTTTTTGTCAGTAACACGTTTTGCAACAAACGTTTCTTTAATTAATTTTTTTTTTTAAGAGGTAATTTATACTAAGGAATTCGTTTTATCCGAATTTTAAACCAATTTCATATTAAATTAGAATGTTAGCTACACACTTTGATTACGAGATTTTCTTTTTAATTTAAACAGACTATTTTTTTTTTATAATTGAATTTTGAAAAATTGTTTTTTTTCCTATGTGATTGTCATCATGAACAAGTGTCAACCGGTAAAAAGAAAAAGAAAAAAAACTTTTTAGTCATCAGCTCAAAACACTATAGAAAAAAAAAAAAAAAAAAAAAATTAAAAATGTCACAAAAAGTGAATCGTGATATTTTAAAACGAAAAGAAAAATATCAAAGTATTTAGGCAAAATAATAAAAACATACGACAATCCGGAAACGAACAATAAAGTATCACACAACCAGCAAATAAGCATAAAACTTATTCAAGGATCCAAGAAAAACTCCGTTCACTATACGTACCGGTTCAAAAAGATTTATTTTATATATAAAAAAAAAAAAAAAAAAAAAAAAAAAATTTACTTACGCCTTGTAAGTTTCGCATAAAGTAACAACCACTGCTCCCTTTCGAACTAAGCTCCGGGTAAACTCCACATTCCAAAGCAGCTTCTACATCTCGGATAATCCGGGAAAAGGCCATATCATCTTGGAAGACATTATAAGGGGGTAGTTCCGCCTGTCCATCCAACGTTTCGTAATCTTCCAACGGTGTGGCATTTTTCTTTTCAGTCAAAATTTTTACTTTATCTCCTGTCCCTCCTTCTGCTGCCATTGCAGCAAGTTTTTCAACTGACAAACCAATGTTATCCGCCACGTCTGCAGGCTTAATAACAATGTCTTTTTCTTCCGTCCGTTGCGGTAATGAATTTTGAGGGTTATGTTCCACGATGCCCAACGTTTTGGCGTTGTGTGTGGTCAGAAGGAGGAGAGGGGGATCCAGGGCTCCGATATTTTACAACAAACGTGTGGGAAGTGGGGTGGTGAAATAAATATACAAGAAACTTAACTAACCAGAATCAACTTAATTAAAAAATTGAGACTTTTTTTTTTTTTTTAATTAAGATTACTTACAAAAATATTAAAAAAAAAAAAAAAAAAAAAAATTGTGATGAAGAAAAAAAAATGTATTTGTTGTAAAACTTAAACTTGGCGAATTTGACTTTAAAATTCTTTCACTTTCCCAATTAAAGCGTAGGTCCAGATGTCAAATTACAATACAGGTGCGACCACAAGTTTGAAAGAAGAAAAAATGACAGGTTCTCGAGTAATAACCTAGTTAAGACTTCAAAAAGGAATATTTTTCCACTAGCACCAGTCGAAAGGTAATAATTAAGAGTAGGTAATAATTAAACAAGGCTTTAACAACAGCTAGGCTAAAGGTAGGAAAGAGACCCTTTCCTCGTTACACGAACCAGTTTAAAAGTTTGTTTTTCTTTGTGTGTGTTTTTAAGACGCAATAAAAACCTTATACTTGTTTGTAGTTAAATAATAAACCAGAATTTAAGTAGGAAGTAAAATAAAATAAAGAAAAATTCACTTTAAATCAGTTTTTTTCTTTCTCTCGAGTGCCTAAAACTTTTTCTCTCGAACTATATAGAAAAATAAAATGAAGTTAATTAAATTAATTTATCTCTGTAATTCTAAGACTTTCAAATAAATAACTTACAGACTGAAAAATTCCACCAGCCGGATAATATCCGTGATGTTGTGAATATTTCCAGATATTAATGACGGTGTTGTAGGTTTTGTTTTGTTTTTCCACTTCAAATTCGTAGGATTTAAGTGTAGAGAGACTAAAATGAAATGCAATGGATGGATAGAGTGATTGAATGGAGTGTAGGAGACGGACGACAAAGACGGATAGTTGAACAAGTAGAAGTTCGAGTTCCACTAAGAACTGGCCAAGGCTTTTAGTTTGTTATTGTGTCGATAAAAGACACAAACGAACAAGTTTGTGTCAAAAGAGAGGAAAAAGCAGAGAAATGTACTGCAGCTGACGTGGCTAAGTAAGTAACAACACTACAAGATCAACACCAGCATGTGACGAAAGCTACATACTGAGAAAGAGCTAAGGGCAGTAATTTAAATTTACTGCCTGACCAATAAAGACTTTAAAAAAAGATTATGAAAAGGAATTTTTTTTTGCCAAACTCATATTGCGTCTACTGCTATTGTTTTTTTGTTTTTTTTGGAAGATTCCATAAATTTGGCTGGACCAAAGTTTCAAGAAAAAAAAATTATATATATTATTATTATTATTATTTATATTTCATCTGCAAAATGCTTTTCAATAACACCAGATGATCGAGGCTTTCATAAAAAAAAAAATATTTTATTTATTTATTTGTCTGCCTTTTTTTTTTGCACAAGGGGAAATATTTAGTTTAATGGGTGCACACCCCCATGGACAAATTGACCAGTCTCTCAGCATTTCTCTTTTGCAACTCCTCTGACATTATTCCTCTCACCCTTTCCATGCAATTTCATCTGTTATTTTCTGTTTGATATTTTGTTATATTTTGGTTTGTAATTGGGGATTCATACCCTCCCACCTCATTTCATATTGTTAAATTCTCATATAGTTATTTTTATGAACATTTGTACACAAGAAATTTTTAAACCACAGGGTACTTTTGTAGGTTCCATTTGTGTATGGGGTATTGTGGTATATGTAGGAGTTAAAAAGGTGATGGAAGTCTTCTTTTGGTATATGTGTGACTTGTAATGAATGAATGGGTCGTGAATCAGATTAGCTACGTATAGGATAGTTAATGATGACCAGCCTCAACCCAATCCCCCTTTTGTCCTTGTGCTGCAATTATTGTATTTGTATAGTGATAAAAATACTTTCCATGCAATTTGAAAAGTGTTCTCGAGTAGAGAGTCGGGACATCTACACTGAAACACAGTCATGTGTACTTTTTCTTAATACGATATGAATTATGGTTCTGGTGGAGGACAGGTGATTTTTAACAAATGAAGACTGTGAGTTTTATTACAGTCTTCTTGAGAATAACCAAACTCAAACAAAATCTTACATACAAATTTGTTTAAATTCAGTATCTGTCTATATTTGAGATGAGGTATTATCTACACTATTTACATTATTCGGACTATGGTCCTCATTTTTGTCGCCATATTTATTACAACATTTCGGCCGTTGTACAGTTCGGTCTTCTTTAGGTGGTTGGAATGTCGAACTGAACCCGTCATATTTATTACAACATTTCAGCCATTGTACGCTCTGGCCTTCTTAAGGTGGTTCAGTTCGACATTCCAACCACCTGAAGAAGGCAAGAGCGTACAATGGCCGAAACATTGTAATAAATATGGCGACAAAGATGAGGACAATAGTCCGAATAATGTAAATATTGTTTAAATTCATGTCCCCGTGTGGCTTACTATCATCATAAACGCAACGTTTCAGTCCTTGTACCCTTTGTCATTCTTCAGGTATTGTAAAAATAAAAATCAGAATCTTTTAAAAATAACAACCAATAGGAGGATACTAGTCAAATAAATCAGTGCATGTATTGACATTGTGTAACAATAACTCCTTATTCCAAAATTTAAACAGAAGTATTTGAAAATATGAATAACAAATATTTAATAACAAAAATATAAAAACTCTAATAACTGATGATATTTTTGATAACACTCATAACCTTAACACAGAATAGTACTCACTTCTTCCAAACCAATTCCCTTTACAATCTCTCTTCTAGCCCACAGAAATAGCACCAATGTGTATACTTCTCCAACCTCTAGAATGTTACCCTCTTCAAATCTAGGGATTAACTGAAATCTATCCTAAATATACTTGTAATATACACCTCTTCCTCATGGCAGTCTCAATCAATCACTCTACTTTGAGTGGATCTTGAGCATTGTACAATTATAAGAAAGAAAGAAAAAAAAACAAAAAAAAAAATCTTCCAATAAATGGATGATGGCTGAACAGTTGATTGTTTACATGAAGAAAAGCGGGATGATTGATTTTAGAAGTATTAAATTTGCCGTATGGGGGAGGGGCTCTGTATTCAATGTATTATTGAAATAAATATTCCATTTTTCAAGATTAGTTTGTAACAACAAATTTAAGCAGCTACGTGAATAAAAACCCAAAACTTCAAAGCCCTCTTGTTCACCACTTTAGTATATATATATATATATATATATATATATATATATATATATATATATATATATATATATATATATAAACACAGTGAGCAAAAGCTACCTACCAAGGTTTCACTTAACAGATCTTCAGAGTCAGCCAGTAATACCCTGAAGATCCGTTAGGTGAAACCTTAGTAGGTAGGTTCTGACTCACTAGGTTTTTTCAATTTTGCTCTATTTAGTTTTTTTACTTCTTTATTTTTTTTACATTTTTACTTAATTTACTTAGTCGGTGTTTTTTCTTTTGACTAGGCATTGTGGTGTTGATGTATTATTTTCCACCAACATGGATGTCTTTATTCTTTTCTTTTTTACTGAATTTTTTTTCCCCTGATATCAGTTTGTTCAAATATATTTTTATTTACAAATTGTATTATTCAGGTTTTTTTTCACACCATCCGAGTATAGGTAGAAAATGTCATATGACGGAGCACTAAAAAATGTGGATACACACAACAATGACAATACACACCTCCACAACCGAAACACAAAAACAGAAGAAACATTATCTGGTTTAATCCAACATACTACAAAACCATCAAAAGAAACATAGGAAGGACATTACTAAACTTAATAGAAAAACACTTCCCTGAAACAAACCGATAAGCAAAAATATTCAACAAAAATAACGTTAAAATCAGTTACAGCTGCACATAAAATATAACACAAATAATAAAAAAACCACAACAAAAAAGAAACAACCTGTTATAACACAACCAAGGAACCTCAATGCAACTGCAGAAATAAAACATGTCCACTCCAAGGAAATTGCCAACAAATGAATCTATCTATAAAAGGCAGGATGTGTGTGTGTGTGTGTGTGTGTGTGTGTGTGTGTGTGTAACGAATGCATGGCCGTAATTTCCGACGGATTTGCACCAAAATTTACATGCACATGCTCCAAGTTAGTGGGAAGACCAAGACCGACTTTGCATTTCCCAACTCCCATCGATAGTGGAAATAATAGATTTTTTCATGCTTCTATGGCAGTTTTCATGTAGTTTGCAGCCATTTTCTACTGGTCAGAGTGAGAGCCTATAGCTGGCTGCCACAAATAGGCAGGAAGATTCTATTGGCCAGCGTGAGAGCCAACAGCTGACTGACACGAATGTTAACTAGCATGCTAGTACAGCTGTATTCATCACAAGTGGGAAAAAATTAAATCTGCATGGCACTTTACTCCAATTGGCTCATTCGCTTGCTTAAACTCAATGTTGATTCTGATTCCACAGAACTGGGTTGGGTGTGAAAAAGTATTTGTTAACATTCTTTTTTCATTCGGTTTTTCCAGTTATGAGTCCTTTTTTAAAGCTGATCATTTTGTGTTCATTTTGTTTAGTTCTTTTTTTGTAACAGATTTAATGTTTAGTATAGAGCTTAGAAAAAAATTCGCAGTGTGAGATAGGCAAGAAGTAAGGCATGTAGCAACATCAGCACGGCAAAGGGCACTCCTTTAAAGGCAAGGGAGGGCAAAAATATTTTAAGTCAAGTGATAGCGATTGCTGTATGAGTTGTACGATTTTTGAATCAAGCACGGGCAACGCCGGGTCATGCTACTAGTATAATATAAAGAACCAATGTAAGTTCAAACAACAGCACAATGTACTACATCTGAGCCACTGAGGGACCATTCAAGAAAAGGAAAAACAACTCCAACCTTTCATTCGTCAACAGAAAATACTCGAACAGCACTATACTATCCACATACATATGGATTCTAAAAGACAGAAATATTACAAAAATAAGCTGGAAAATATTGAAAAACGCACCTGCCTACAACAACATTACAAAGAAATGCCTACTTTGCCTACACGAAAAGGTAGCAATAATTTCTCATACCCAACAAAAGAAATAACTAAACGCAAGATCAGAAATAATTTCCAAATGCAGGCATGAAAACAAATATCTATTATTACAATTTATGCCAAATGGAGAAAAAAAAAACCAAAAAAAAAAAAAAAACCATTTCTACTGTATCACAATTGCTGCATTAGTCCACAATTAATACCACACCACAATTAACATTACCGTATCAGTCCACAATTATACTTACTCCCACTTTAGAAAAATTAATACCACCGTATAAATACTAATAAGCATTATAAATTGTAGTTTCTACATGTGTAAATGCCAAAACACACAAATAACAAGCTTTAAAATAATAACAAAACAGCATTAAAAAAAATTAAAAATAATAACAATTTTACCTACCATAGTCTTACACAAACCCCATCATATAAAAAAGAAAACGGACAGATAGAAGATGTGTGAATGCATGTGCATATGTGCATACATGTGTGTAAGAAGACATTATTCAGCGAACAAAACAGATGAACAGTCTGCACGATGACACCGCAACTGACAAAAGATGTTTGCTACACAATCCAACATTGAATACAGCAACCAATTGTGTACATATGTATGCAATGACACATGGATGCACATATATGCCCAGTCCCACACTGTCCATATATGTTTTATGTTTGTGTGAGCTCCAGTGAGTGAGCGTGCATGTATGTATGTCTGCGTACATCAATGAGTGAACGTGCATGTATGTATGTTTGCGTACGGATGAGTGGCGTTCTCATGACAATTTTTCCTCCCACTACTATAAAAACACTGATATATGCAACCATATATAAATCCAAAATTTAAAAATTAATCAGTTTGTCTGACGATCGCAAATAGCGTGAAACCCAGGGTCACAAACTCACATCAATCCAACTAAATATGTTAGCTCGATCAATGATATTGAGCACTTTCCAATAAGTACCATATATATATATATATATATATATATATATATATATATATATATATAATCTCAGTCAGTTATGTTACATGAGTAATACACGCTTAGGCGATCATGTATCTTTCGATACATGACTGATGAAGAAGATTTTACCCGCAGTAGGTTGCCATTTTTTGCTGTGGTAGACCAGTTGCCATCCAAGGCTATAGAACCCAGTCTGTCCTGTTATTTACCCATAGCTAGGGGGAGAAGAAGAGGATTCATACCTTTCCTAAGGGTATTAGCATGTAAGTGAATGCAATGGATTTGACTGGAATTCAAGCCGCTATCCATTACTCCACTGAATATATATATATATATATATATATATATATATATATATATATATATATATATATATATATATAGAGAGAGAGAGAGAGAGAGAGAGAGAGGCATTTAGTCAGTGCAGGAGGAGTTATATTTATTCATTTATCAACAATCCCTGCAAAGACTTATCTACAAGGAAAAGCTGAGGTGATGCCTATCATCTTGGTGGGAAAAAGAAAAAATAATGGACTATTCCATTTCGATCACTTGGAAAGACAAAAGATTTATCAGAGATGCTACTTAGTTTCAGTGAAAGAAAGAAAGATAGACGTACTTAATGTCACCTGCTGAGGCCTCAGAAATAATGGACTATTCTGTTTTGATCGCATGGAAACAGGGCAAGACATATATCAAAGATGCTACTTGCTTACAGTAAGAAAATTAAAGAAAGAGAAGATAGAAATGTTTAATGTCTATTTTAGTGAAATGGAAAAAGTCGTCAATATGAAATCTTTACATTTGTATCCCCTTACTTCTTAAAATAATGACCAGCATTCATATTTACTATTGTTATTATAATATTTTGTTAAAGTTGTTAAGCTCAAATATTTCACAATGGGACAGGGAAATTTCTATGAATATTTTATTGTCGTAGAACTCACCATGAGCTTATTAAATCATTAACTGAAGAATTAAGATTCATCAGAAACTTAAAATTTTCACAAGATAAAACTAGTATATATAACTATTCTTACAATTTTATGTATCTGTCTACATTTCTGAGATGAGGTATTATGTACACTAGTTACATTATTCAGACTATTGTCCTCATCTTTGTTGCCATATTTATCACAATGGCACGTGGAACTAGAACAGTCTACCCCAGCAAGCAAAATAAAGGGTTCAGTTCAACATTTCAACCACCTGAAGAAGGCTGGAGCGTACATCAGCCTAAACGTTGTGATTAATATGGCAAGAAAGATGAGGAAAATAGTCCAAATGTAAATAGTGTGAATTTAATTATGTTTTTACAGCCTGAAAAAATATTAAACAAACAAAAAAGTTTTAATAATTATAATTCATAGATACAAATAATAAAACAAACTAATTTCAAAGAGAAAAAGTGGGAGTTCAGTTTTCGTAAATATTAGCTATCTCTTCCCACATGTTTAATCCAGAGAGCTGTCTGTAACTATGAATGTTGACAAAGCTGTTATTTACTAAGTATATCTTAATTTTAACACCTAATGAGAATCAAATACTACTTATGTGTATTTTTCACTGTGCCCACATTACAACGGAATGTGACATCATAAGGTTAGTTTAAAGTGGGTTTAACAACAATATTGTGAAAACATTGCTCAAGCCCCTTCAGGACTTCCCCTTCTGGGAACACATTTGGTAACAGGTAATGACCCCAGCCCTCACACAAAGGGGGGGTACTACCTGGGAGGATGGCCCCTGGGGACTTGAGTTCAATATTTTTTTGAAACTTTCCAGGCAATCCAGCTTGTTAACCAATACACAATGATGAAGCACTCATGTTGACAAAATTTAGAGTTAGAAATAATTGTTTGATTGATTTGTTTTTTTTATGGCCTATGAACCCTATATGGGTTATTAAAAGCCCAAACACATTTTGGAGTGCAGGTGTTTACTTACCGAGCACAATATTTCCAAGCAGTCCCCAATTCAAGTACTGATTGGGCTTAACTTTGGTGATCAAACCATTGTTTTCAGCATCATTTGTCCATAACGTACAGAACAAGAGCAGGTTTAGTGATGTCGAATTTTTCCTGTCCAATCCACCACCAAGCCCAAGCCTACTGCCAGAGTATTTTAAGGAGGTGACAGGCTTGGTGGTGGTGGTGGTGGGGAAGTCTGCACTGCAAGTAAGAATTTGCACCCTAAAATTAGTTACCATCATTTTCAAATGTTTTTTTTGGAGGGAAGGAGGTGCAGGTAAATGATTTTCAGACTTTTCCCCACTCAGCTACAGACCTGACCACAAACATCATCCACAATAGGGACAATATAATTCCAAGTATTACTTTGTTGAAAATTATCAGTTAAGCCTGAAATCTCAAAAGCAAGGCATTGCATAATATAAGATAATGTACTATATGACGTTTGCTGACCAGTTGAAAGATAAAAGCATTTGCCAAACTAAACAACCTAAGATTAACCGGCAGAATGTATCCAAAAGATCCTGTTCTTAAATTATAGATAAAATATAAAAGATATGTTTATTAACACAAAATAATATTCACAAGCATTTGTTCTCTTTTCAACTGACCCCAATAAAAAGATAAATGTAATCAAGTGAAATCCCTCATTTGGACTCAGCAAAAGACACTGCTAGAATGATTATGCGATATATCAAACATGTCACCCGACAGCTCGATTAAATTGTTTAGTTGTCAAGTTATTCAGTATTTTGCATATCTATCAAAATCACTCCACACAGAAATAAGGAATTGCAGTTTTTTTCTTTTTCTTTGAGGCAATCTTTGGATTTCTTTGAAAGGTTTTGAATAGCAGCTTGTATGTTCATCTCAATTTGAAAACTATTTAAAAAAAAACACATTATTTTACAATGATAATAATTTTAGTGCGGAAAGTGAAAAGTTTTTCAAGTTTTGGTCTCATCTGTTGCATTCATTTTAGCAGAAATTCTTTTCCCCACCCAAGGCAAGAATCTATTTCTTGCTTCTTGGCTATGGCTTAAATGGCTCTTGTGACTTGAACTTAAGCGTAAATACCCTTGGGAAAATGTGGCCTAATAGACAGAGACTTGGAACAAGCAATCGGAGAGCAGAGTTTGAATTCCAGTTGGGTTCATTAAATTCATATACATGCAAATACCTGTGAGAAAGGCATGAATCCATCTCTTCCACCAAGTCATATAAGACTTGTATCTGGAAAAATCATTGTTATTCTCCAAACGCTTGTTAATGAAATATATCACTTGAAAAAAAAAAAAAAAAAAAATTATTCTTACAATCCAAAATATGTTTTGTCTTTAAATTACCCACAAAGGATTGATAAGCTGTAAAAAAAACAAATCAAGCAATAAAACTCTAGTCTTGAATGCCTGCTAGTCTAGGAAAAGAACTACTTTGAACTTCAAGCCATAGAGAGGGCAAGAAAAAACCACTCCATTATCTTTCCCAAAAAGTCATGCTATTTCACAGTAAATAAAGAAAAGAAAATCATGGAGAATCATGAATGCCTATATCTTGAAAAGACATGGCTTTTAAAAAGAAAAAAAATAAGGAAAAGGTTATTCCAATTCAGATAAGAACCAGAATTTTGAATGTTGACTGTCAAGACAATCAGGCCATCCTGACTTGAAAAATGGGTGAAATACAATCTTTCTCATTCCATTCCCATCCTCTCCACTTATTCTTGTACCATACTAAGCTATGCTGTATAAACATTTATCCTAATATTGATTTATAAGCTTATACATTTCCAATAAGTTGGTCACACATTGCCAACAGTGTTTTTTACTTGAGAAATTATTAAAAAAATATGGGCAATTTTTCTTTATTACAATAGTTGTTACAAAAGAAAAGGAGAAAGAAAATGGGAAAAGAAAAGAAACGAAGAAAAAGAAATGGGGAAAAGGAATAATGAAAAGGAAAAAGGAAAGAAAAGAATAATGAAAAGGAAAAAGGAAAGAAAAGAATAATGAAAAGGAAAAAGGAAAGAAAAGAATAATGAAAAGGAAAAAGGAAAGAAAAGAATAATGAAAAGGAAAAAGGAAAGAAAAGAATAATGAAAAGGAAAAAGGAAAGAAAAGAATAATGAAAAGGAAAAAGGAAAGAAAAGAATAATGAAAAGGAAAAAGGAAAGAAAAGAATAATGAAAAGGAAAAAGGAAAGAAAAGAATAATGAAAAGGAAAAAGGAAAGAAAAAGAAAAGAATAATGCAAGGGAAAAGGAAAAGAAAAAAGAAAAAGAAAAGAATAATGAAAAGGAAAAGGAAAGAAAAGAATAATGAAAAGGAAAAGGAAAGAAAAGAATAATGAAAAAGGAAAATGAAAGAAAGAAAAAATGAAAAGGAAAAAGGAAAGAAAAAGAAAAGAATAATGCAAGGGAAAAGGAAAAGAAAAAAGAAAAAGAAAAGAATAATGAAAAGGAAAAAAGAAAAGACTAAAGAAGGAGAAAAATAGGAAACAAAAAAGGATAAGCAAAAAACAAAAAGGAAAAAAGATGAAAAAGGTGAGAAACAAAAGAAAAAAAAAGGCAAAAATAAATTACTTAAGTTTTAAAATACTAAACTTACTCTTCAATGCCCCAAAGTTATAACCTTCATCATAAAGCAAAAAAATCTTTATCCCTTCTTAGGGGGTAACAACTGCTTATTTCCTTTGAAAGGGGCAAGCCTAAAATAAATTGAATAGATCATTGCACTAGCTAAAAACTAAAAATATGAAATAATCAAATATGCTAATATACAGATTTTCTATAAGAAGCTGACTGTTTTGGTTTTTCACTTCCTGTTAAACATCAAACTTGGTGCATTTGCCAAATATTCCAAGTGAAAACAACAGATATAACTTCTCTAACCCCATCCAATATTAAATTCACTGAAAGAGAGCACTCTAATAATAAAGATAAACAGGAACAGTTTTGAGAAAATACACAAACAAAATTTGATAAAAATAATTGATTCGTTTGGACTTTTCCAAAAGAAACCTAGCAAAGTGAACAGACAATAGTAATTACATTTTTAGATATCATTTTTGAAACTATAAAATTTAATTATTTTGTTTTAATTCATGCTTTAAACTTTGTAAATTCAGAGAATACATTCAACATTTAAAAGCTTTTGTTACAAAGGGCCACTGAAATTTAACAAATATTAACAAATGAGTACTGTGGGTTTTAAACAGTTAATAACAGTCTTGAGAATAACCATATTCAAAAACTTACAAATTTGTTTAAACTCATGTCCCCATCTTGCTTACTATCATCATAAATGTAATGTTTCAGTCCCTGTATAGTTTGTCCTTCTTCAGGTGTTACAAAAAAAAAAAAAAAACTCATATTTATTAGCAATGACAGAATTCACTATTTACATTATTCGGACTATTGTCCTCATTATTGACACCATATTTATTACAACGTTTTGGCCATTGTACGCTCTGGACTTCTTCAGGTGGTTGGAATGTCGAACTGAACCCTTTATTTTGTTCATTTGGGTAGACTGTTCTAGTTCCACGTGTCATGTTTAATGGATGTCAGTTATCTCCTGTTAATTCCCCTCTCAAGTTCTCCACTGCCTTAACCAGGTATTGAACTCACACTCTTTGGGTCCTGTCACTGGATCTAACAAAGATGAGGACAATTGTCTGAATAATGTAAATAGTGTACATAATACCTCATCTCAGAAATATAGACAGATATTGACAGAATTGTTTATGTTTGGACCAGTACAGAGAATCTATGCATTCATAAAAATTGTTACACATATACACACAAAATATAGACATCAGATTTGTTTAATTCTACATAACCATACAATTGGGGAAAAGCAATGTAGGCATGAATGATTGACCAGTTTGCTTTTTTATGGCATATCAACCCTTTGTGGGTTATTTAATGCCAAAAAATATGAGGCTAGTTAGTAAAAAAAAGTAAAAGAAGTGATTCAGTATTTACTATGCAAAAAGTGTCTCAAGTGTGGGTGTATATTTTTTGCTTAAGCAAAAAAAAAAAAGAATTTTTTTAATTAAAACAAACTTCATTTCTATATCAGATATTTCATTTTTCTAAATTTTTTTTTTTAATACAAGGTGTCCCACAAAAAACAGGAAATTTGGTACAGTTTATTTAATTGTTAGAATTTTTGTTACAGTTATTGGAAGCAAAAGCAAAGGATAGAAATTTAGTCGCTTAAAACAGAACAAAAACATAAGTGTTAGATGTGGTGTTCAAACTAAAAAAAGTTAAGTTTTTTTTTATATGTTAATTTTTTTTTTCATCATTTACTAAATCTAAAATTTACTGTTTTCTTGTTTTTTTTTTTTGTAGTATAAATTTTTATCTTGGTGGTCAATCAGGCTTTCTTACAATTATTTTGTAAGTTTCAAATTTTTTTCAATCATTTCACCCCTATGCAAGGCAATAAAGCCGCTAACACACAAAGGATTATTGGGTGTTAGAGAATATATAAGAAAAAAAACACTATTAAGCAGTGAGAACAATAAACAAATAAGAATTAAGAGAGATGTTATCAATTAATATTGCATCTAAATTTTTACGGTTACATCTAGACATTTCAACCGTAAAATGATGAGACCTTGCCATCAATCTACTACTGTACTTAAATTCATAAATTGTAGGTATCACAGAGGACTTCACCCAAACAATTAGCATGAAAAGCTACAGAGAAACTACATTATGGTGGTGGGAAAATGACTGAAGAAGAAATGCCAATGGCATTGCAGATTCTTTGGATTTTATCAAAGACCTCTAACTATATAGCAGGTGTACCAGACCATATGTGACAGCAATATTAAATTTTATTCACTCTAATATTGTGGTGCAAGAATCTTATATGGACCTTACATTCTGTCTGTGATGTAGGAGAGACTGCCCAACTCTTTCTCTTGGACAGGTTTTTATATATTCATTTGTCCAATAGTCTTTTTGATAAATGCATATATATGGCACTGTCAGGCCCATAGGTGGCTATCACAGGTGAATTGCAGATCTAAACCTCTAGCTGGGGTCATACCAGATCAACTTTGCACCTGGCTTCCTTTGAAAGTCTAGTGTGAACGAATGCCAAGCCTATTCTAACATGATACTACATATACACACCACAATGTTTAACTAAGATTCACCACAGTGAAATTTGCTTTTTAGAAACTGAAGGCATTTAAATACAAACTGATAATCATCATGGATAATAAATATATTTCTTGATAAACTTTATCAATCTCAGTATCATTTCTTACTTACTCCTGGCATTGCTTCAGCAATTAGTTGGAGATTCATCTGCTGGAACTCTCTGCCTTCAGGCAGAGAGGAACCCAGACGAGGCTATGCCGAAGGGCAGAGTTTCATCTGGAGTGGCAGACAGCTACCCGACCCCGTTTTTCACAAAGTCTATGGAGAATTTTTGCCTGAGCCTATGAGCTTGGTGACCCCGCATTAAAAAAGGCCTTGTGCCAAAACGTTCCTCGCGGAGTGGTGAGGTAAATAACCTTACTCCTGGCATTGCTATTTTGGATGACTAACATGCCTTGATCTGCACGTAATACATTTACATCATGTTATACCTTTCATTTTCTTCAATTAGGATCGATTTGATTTTTTGTTTAATGACATATCAACTCCTTATGGGTCATTTAATGCTGAAATTTAATTTTCTTGGGAGCTTTGAAGTAATAAAATTATATGTTATTCTACTTTCACAATAGAATACATGGTAGATGATACTCAGCTTTTCTGTATATACATGTTTTTATGGACATAATTAATAGAGGTGGTGATATGTGCTCCCATAAAGTGGACATGGACTCATTTAGAAGTGGAATCTTATGATTGAGAAGGAAGGAGACAATGTTTTAGACCAGATTTGAAATCCTGAGATTTCTGTGTTCATATGAAAAAGAAACAGGCATTACTTTTTGACTATCCCTCATACCACAATTAAGAAGGAAAGCAACTATGTTGAGGTCTAGAGTTGGAATTCTCTGGCTTTTGTGTTCATCTTAGTATACTTTGTGAACTTCTACTATTAATACTATTCTTATGAAAGAAGAACAGGCATTGCTTTTTGACTGATGCTTGTATATTTTGAAATTAACCGATTATCCTTTATAATTATGAGGGTGTTGAAAGATTCTCAGCCTGACCAAGAAAACATTAATAAATATCTGATTTTTGGTTAGATCTTGGTGTACATAATCAAAGGTTTGATTTGGGGGTGGGGGAGTGGCTAAAAATCACTACCCACTTATCACTAATGTTTAATTTCTGAAATAATTTGTGATTCTAATACAATCATCTTGAGAAATATTAATTTTAAGTGACAACAATTTTGATTTATTAAGATACAACTTTGTTTATCATACAAAGGAGTGCTGTAAAGTTATTGACCCAACCCACTGGCTGAAATGCAGCTCATCCTAAAATACAATTATGACTGTAATATTTTTCCTTTATCATCAAATCGGCCGTGTCAAGTAACCATTAGACTGAATGCCAATTTGTTTAATAAATCCAACTCATATCATTTATATAAACAGATTAACAGAAGATGTATTGGGATGGGGGGGTGGGGATTGCCACCAGTGCAGATTTTAGAGCAAAGAAAATGGATTATATCATTGGAAAACAAAACAAAAAAAACACCCACATATTTGCTGAACCACAGCAAAATATGCTTTTTAGAAACTGATGGCAAATCTAAATTCTTTCTAGCTCTCTTCCACAAAGAACCTGGATCCTCATGCTCTTTCATCTTTTGGTTTGGTTTGTTTTAGGGCGTATCAACCTCAATGGGTTATTTAATGTCAACAAGATTTTTATTACTGGCAATATTTTTTTTCCAAAAATGTATTGCTGCTAAAAATTTTTTTTTTACCTCAAAAACGTATTGCTGGTATTAAAACCTATTTTTATATTTTCATAGTGTTTTGACCACAGTTTGAGGGTCAACTATTTGCTCATACCTGGGACCCTAACATGTTCTACCACCCCGGGTCAGGGTAAACCTGGGAACACCAGCAATTAAGAGGTGGTTCCACTCTCCTTAAAAACTCCTGACCAGAGTCTTTGCTGTTGGATGTAGATTATCGTTTTACCCAGGACGGATTGATCCTTTTTTTTATGGTTTATCAATCCTTTGTGTGTTATTTAGAGCCAGAAAATATTTATAGATTGTAAGAATTTTGGGGTTTTTTTTTTTTGGATAATAATGGTTTAGTGATAAAAGTCTTACTATTTATAATTAACCCAGAGCTGGGGGGGGGAGAAGAGGTAGATTCATACCTTTCCGCAATGGTATTTGCACGTAAGTGAATATAAAAACACACAACTGCTCTCTGATTAAAAATTCCGATCCATTATCCATGACCCCACCCACACATCCAAGCTTACAGCACCTTGTATTCCCAAGTGGTTACCCATCTAGGTACTGACCTGGATCAATGTTGCTTAACTTTGATGATTAGTACAGGAACCATTGTTTCAATGTGATGTGGGCATAAGTTTGGCACCTCATGCTGTTTGACCAGTTTATATAAATATATATATATACACACACACACACATCTCTCTCTCTCTGCTTTTAGAGAGACAAGAGGGCATTTTTTTTTTTTTTTTTTTTAAATAGAAATTTGCAGCCGAGTTTGAAGATCATTTGAAATGTATTAATTTTGAACTTGAATTATCTTTCTGCCATAGTCTTCTTAGATGTAAAATAGTAAATTTAACTACTGATATAACTAATATCTATAGAATAGAATTTAACTAATATCTAAATTTAACTACTGATGTAACTAATATCTATACCCACATTTGTAACTCTTTGATTAATGGTGTTTAATGAGTCTTGAGTATACAACAATTATTTATTTCAAAAGTTTTGTTCTTCATACATGCATGATTGATTGATCTGTTTGTTTAACGGCATATCAAGACCTTCATGGGTCATTTAATGCCAAAATTTAATTTTATTGGGAGCTTGGAAGGAATAAAAATATAATAAAGCTACAACATAAAACACACATGTTACTGCCTCTATTAATTATGTCTGCAAAAACATGCATATTATGACTATTGTGCAAAGTAATTTTGAAAATTGTAATGTGTGTATGAGTATATATATATATATATATATATATATAAATAAAGACAAAAGGAAACTTTTTCTTACTGAGGTGTTAAAAAATGTTTAAATCAAAACTTTACATCACTTAGCAGCTTCCATAGTTTACACTGACTTTCATAGTTACGCCTGAAGTATATTTTTGAGAGTTTTTACATTTAAAATTTTTTTGAAAACCTAATATTTTTACTTTTGTTTATAAATACATGCAAAAAAATCCTTACATGATAAAGTCTCTCAGGAGACAATACATGTCAGTAAAGAAAATTTTTCTTTTTATTTTTATTCATACTGTCTTTGTACAAATATATTTTATTCATATCTGAATATATATATATATATATAAAAACTTTAAAGGTTATTTTTAGTGGATAGCCATATTTAAGTAGATGCTCAGCCTCCTTATGTAGAATCACATCTCTGTTGTCTCAAGTCTCTTCAATCTCTACCAAACAAGATAAGCATTCATTCATTTGTTATGCTTTTTTCTTGTTTGTTATGCTTTTGTTAAATATAGGAATTTTTTTTCATAAAGATATATAAATAATACTATGCATGAGAAATAATTTTAAAATCAATATTGTAAAAGATTATTTGTTCCTCAATCTGCTGTCAAAAAATTCTTGTAAATGTTTCTCTTTCATTAAGATATTTGTTGAACTCTGGCTTCTTACACTTTCACATTTAATGCAGAATGAAGAATATAAGGGATAATTTATTAAAAGTATAATTACACATGAAAATTTTATTTACTAGTTCTTTAATTGTTATATGTGCTGTTCAAAATGTCCTCCTCCTTTTTCAAAACACATTTCAATTCCATGCCTGCAAGATTCATTAACACATCAGAGTGTTTCCTCTGTCATTTTACTGCATTCATATTTAATTCTTTAAGTTCCTCAATATTTCTTGGAAGCATCTGATAAATCAATTTCAAATGACCCCACAGAAAAAAAAAATCCAAGATGTGAGGTCTGGCGACCTCAGTGGTCACTCAACAGGACCAATCGAAATAAATTAGACATTTAAAACACGAGTGATTAATTAACCCCTATGGTGCATGACTTACCTCACACTGTACTATAACTGAGAATATTTTGTTGACCACAGTATTATGTTAAGTGTTGGAGTAAATCCAATATGTATGGAAGCATGTCTAAATCATAGACTATTCAAGTCATGAGAGTTGTCTCCCTTATATTTTCTTCTTACTCTCATAAAGAAAATTTTAGTTGGTTCACTTAATTATTTTTGATTGATTCCTTCATTTTCTACGGCTTATCAACCCATTACAGATTATTTAAAGCCAGAAAATATTTATCTCCAATTATCAATGTGCTCTGTAGCCGAGAAGTCAAAGCACATCAGATTTAAAGACAGTTTCCTCTAGGGGAGTGACAGTTCAAATCCTGCATATGAGAGCACCTATTTTTCGCTAAGATTTCTCAAATATTTAAACTGGTAGAAAAAAGAAATAAATATACCATTTAATAAATAAATAGAGCATCTACTTAAGTATGTAATTTTTCCTTTTATTTGCTTAACTGGCCACCATTTTCTGAATATTTTATTTTTGTGATGAACAAACCCTAGCAAGGAGAGACATAGAAAAGTGACATGTATTTTGTTTTGTTCACATACATTTTCTAATTCTCTATAAGCTGTAGGGATTAAGATAAAACCCATTTCTGTTTTATATCTCAACATTTTTCTGAGATGACAAAAGAACTTATCATGAGTTGTTCTATATTTGACAGGATATTATTGTTCAGTTATCAGTTGTAAATGGGCCATGATTCTAATCTGTCAAAGCAATATGACTGTATAAATCTTTTAATTATATAGGCTATGGCAGTAATTCTCAAACTAGTCATTGTGACTCAAATGAAGATTTCAAAATAGTTTACAAAAAAAAACCAAAAAAAAAAAAGAATACAAACTTTAACCCCTTCTTCGGCATAGGCATATATCTCCAAGTATAGGATTGGTGTATACGAAATAAATTCCAATAACCAACAAATACTATTCTTAAAAGAATGCTCAATACAGAGTAGAGCAAATATAATTATTTATTTGAAAATTATAACATAAATATGTTATAAAATCACTACAAAAATAGCCATTTTGTTTCAACACTTCTGGTGTCTTATCAAGTGATGGTATTGAATATATATATATATATATATATATATACACACACACACACACACACACACCAAAAGTGTTTTTTTTTTTTTCAGACACGGACAAATAACACATCCAAAACGTAACATTCAAAAACCAGCTACAGATGTGTTTATACATTGATCTTGATTCTTTTTATGCCCTTCTGGGCTTGAAATGAGTCCATATGTCAACTCATACATCTGGTAGAGGTGTTAGCCACCGTTTGGGTACTTTAAGGTGCCTCACTTTCTTAGCTACCATACTAAAAACAAATAAAAAAATTTGTCTGAAGATGAGATGTTTTTTCCAAAATAAAATTAACGGGGATGGGTTTAAAGCTGCTTTGCCATGAAGTGCTTCATAGCCGAGACTGTCTAAAAACATGACAGACTATATGGTGGTTTCCCTTACATAAGGGGGATGCAAACAGAAACATATATATCAAGAAGAAATAATGATGGACTGTAAATAAAAATCTGTTAACTCATTTAAAAAAATTTTGTTTACATATTAGATAAGAAAATAAAAGTTAGATATGGACTTTGTGAGATCTTGATGTGAAATGTGCTTTCCTTTGAGGATAATTCAAACTTGCTTTGGTATGAAGTCATTTGTGGCTAGTTTTACACACATACCAGTTTCACGATCTTCAGATGAGGCATTCATGTCATCTGAAAATCAAGAGGATGGAACTTGAGTAAATACTTGGGCTGTCCTTTGTTATGTGTTGATATTATGAAGAGTTTTTTTGCTCTGTCCAGATAATCTGGCTGTTGAGCACTTTATTGAATAGGTTGGTGGTTTCATTTTGATCTTTCTTTTTCTTTTCCTTGTTTGGTATTTTTCTTGTTGAAGTGGTTAGGTTGCACTCAACATGAAAGTTGGGGTTTGATGTGATAAGTATAGACACCAAACATTAGGTTCACAGCTTTTATCAATTTTTGAGCATTTAGTTTTAAATATCTCAAAAAAAAAAAAAAAAAAAAAAAAAAAAAAAAAAACAAGCAAAATATGCATTTTTTTTTTTTTTACTGTATTTGATAAGTAAAAACTGTAAAAAAAATTGTAAGAGATTAGCAACAGGCTATTGAATGAATAAAATTTATTAAATCATAATTAATAAAACCAAAAATACATAAAAGTGTACATAACCGGGCACAAATTATAAGACAATATTTTAAATTCACATTGTTCATTGAAACTCACACTAACACTACTGCACTGTATAATATATTGCATCATAATATAGCTTAATTGTTCAGTATAACGTCACTTTGAAGTAAATGAAGGTTTTATTCGACAACTCAATGATTTAGTAATAATGTGCTTGTGCCTTGCTTCTTATCCATATAAAATTTGTAAAGCTTCAGTAAATTATAAATTTTTATATGACTGTGCTATAAGGCTTTCATTGATCACTGGAATGAAATTGCAATGCTACGATTTTGAACATAATCTTTTAAACTCATTTCCTCAAAAAACGATTTGGAAAAAATATTTTGTATAATTATTTTTCATGTCAAACCCCCAACTTTCAAATTGAGTGGGATACCACAGTTCCAAAATCGACCTGCCCCAACATAACAATAGTTACAGGGATTGGGCAATTTTTGGTCCTTGGCCCAAATGTATGCTTATGGACATCCCACATGAAAAAAATGCCCTTCTGTCACATCCTGCATTAGGAGGAGGTGAGGTAAATTATTATATTTATTTTCTATAGCAATTTACTAAGCATATGGTGGAGTAATGGATAACAGCTTGGATTGAGGAATCGGAGAGCAGAGTTTGAATTACAGTCGAATCATTTGCATTCACATGTGCTAATATCCTTGGTAAAGGTATGAATCCTCTTCTTCTCCTACCCCCAGCTATGGGTAAATAGCAGGACAAATTGGGTTCTATAGCCTTGGATGGCAACTGGTCTACTGCAGAAAGAAATGGCAACCTACAGCAGAAAAAAATCTGCCTAATCAGTCATGTATCAAAAGATACATGATTGCCTAAGCGTGTATCATGCATGGCACCTAACTGACTGAGCTTAGATGTGGCCAAGGCCGCAAGTATGGAGCACCCATGAGGGTCAAACTCACTTCTCAGTCATAACTGATCTAGCGAGACAAGTTTGCTAATCATTATATCACGAGTAATATTATTATCATTAATAGGTTGCATGTATTTGCATATTTTCTGTTTGTATTTTTTAGTGTAAACAGTTCAAGGGAAATAACTAGAGTTATCTCCCTTAAACTAATGCCACCTGGTGGCAATCTTTGTTATGACAATGATTTGTCAACTATAGAAAAGAACAAATACAAAAAAGAAATGAAAGGTCTTGATGTATGGATATGAATATGGATAAACTGTAATAACTGGAAAATATATATGAAGATTTACGTGCAAAAACCTCATTAGCACAAGAATTTATAATAGGTAATTCAGAGAACTTAAAACGATTATTTGGTTACTTATTTTAGTGCATATTTACATTTATTGCTATATAACAAACAATTCAATACACTATTTAAACAAATTAACAGTGCCTTTTTATAGCCATCTGTCACTTACATTATTCTCAACTGAGACTGTAATTACATTTACATAAAAAGCAATGTAATTATTCTAAGTAACACAGTTAAATAAAATAAGTACTGTGTAATATATAGCGTTTTGCAAATACTTACATAAGGCACTGATACTCGTTACTTATTTTAGTGCATCATTTTACTTACAATTATTGCTAGGATACAAACAGTAGTCAGTAGATTATTGAGACAATCCTAAATAATCTACAGTACCTTTTTATTGCAATCTCTCACATTTAAATAAGTAGTGAAGCAATCATTCTATGTAACCTGGTTAATCGAAAAAAGTGCTGTGTAATTTGTGTTTAAAATATATCATTTTGGCAGAACAGTGTTAATATATGATTTTACTGGACATAAACATGGAGAATGTACTTTCTAAAGCATTTGTTTTAAGAATATTTCTCATTCCTTAACACAACAAAAAATATCTCTATGTTCATCTAAAAGTAAAATTCTCTTAAAATCAATAAAATTTTCTCACAATTCATTAATTATTCCCAAATCTAATAGTGAAACATTTATCACTGTTTTTTTTGTAATGACATATAAAGAAAGAGAAATCAAACAGAGAAAAAAAACAATGTAAAATTTTTTTTTTCAAAGGATAAATAAAAATAAGTAATCCAACAATTTGATTGAGAAGAATCATGTTGGTTTAGAGGGGGTGACAGTACAAAATTCTTAATTTCTCGTTTTTAAAACTATTTATCATTAAATCATCGTGCTTACTAGAGAAAGATTCTTAAGTAAAAAAACAGAAAAGAAAAGGAAACAATATCAATTGAACTATTTTAAAAAAAATGTATATTCAAATTTGTTATTAGCCTATCATAAGAAATATATCTGAATATTTTTTTATGAAAATTAATCAAGAGATGTTTATTTTTGCAAATTCTATGTGTAACCTAAGACAAAAAAAAAAAAATGTCCATTATTTGAATTTATTGTAGCAAGATATAAATTTAGGTCAATCATACTGAAACATTGACTCTGCACAGAGAAATATAAGAAAAGAAAATGTTCTGGGAGTGGGGGGGGATTTACAAAAGTAAATGTCCTTACTCTGGCATCTTCCTCCAAAATAATAACTGCTTCACTTACCTGAAAAACAAAACAAAACATTTGAATGCAAATACTCAATAAATATTATTTATAAGTTGTACGTAAATACAAAAAATATATATATATATATATATATATATATATGAGAAACAATATATTACTAGGTTTATATATATATATATATAAAAATAAAAGTTTACTAAATCAGTGAAATTAAGTAACCATTTTTGCCGTCATTGTCATAAATATTACTTAAATTTTAATAAAAAAAAAAAAAAAATGTAACCTAATATACATACTTATACTTGATGTAAAAAAATAATCCTACATACTATAAGGATTCTAATACATTTATCTGTTCTAAAAAAAAATATAGTATAATAAAATTAAAAATGAGAATATTTCAAATCGTAGTTAAATAAAAGTATTCTAATCTGGACACCCAAACAAAATCTTTAAATTTACAAATAGAAAAATGCCGTAAATTTTTTTTTTTGTTAACAATAATTTAAAAAAAAAAATCCAGACGACATGCATTCAACGGATGTCAGTTTTCATTGAAAAATACATCCCTACCCCTTACCAAAATGTAGCTAATAACTGATACAATGATACAGACATAATGAAAAACCCAGACACCCCTTGTCCAGTTGAAGTAGATTTATCTGTAACCATGGAAACGTGATTTTAGCTGTGTCTTTAAAACCCAGTAATTTTAAAAGTTACTCCAAAATTCGCTTGAGGATGAAATGGAACTAATGTCTTTTAATTTAATTGCAAAATTAAATTTGGGGCTTTTAGCTTCCATTTTTGAAACATGGTTAGAACTGTGTAGCGAAAAAAACCATATTTTAAATCAATTAATTTATAATATATAATATATATATATAAATTTATATTGAGCATATATTTTATAAAAATAAAAATATCTATAAGAACACCGGATTATATATCTTACTGTTTTTTTTTTTTATATATATATATATATATATATATATATATATATATATATATATATATATATAAATATATATATAAATATAGTTTTAAAAAAAAATTCATCAAAACATTCAAAATTGATTTTAGGTTAAAAATTTTTTTAAAATTTAATTTGAAAAAAATGTAGACATTTTATATATTTAAGCTTTACTAATCTTATTTTTTTTATATGAATGATTCATTGTAATAAAATTGAACTGACACACACATTTGAATTTATATATATATATATATATATATAAATATATATATAAAGAAAAGTTGCATTAACAAAACAAAATAATATTTCATGAATTAATATGATTTTGTTTGTAAATAAATATATAGCTGTATTTTTTTTTAAATTTTTTAATTTTAATTAAAGAAAAATATTTGATATATTTACAACAACATTTTAAAAAAAAAAATTATTTATTCACTATAATTAATTTTTTATATATATTATATATATATATTATGATTTTAAGAAAATTAAAAAATAATCCATCATTTGGATGGAAGAATGTTAAAAATCTTTTTGAAATTAAAAATTTTCTTGATATCTCAAAATATTCTATAATAAATCAATACAAAAATAAAGAATAATGATTTTGGAAAAAATTTTTAAAAAATAAAAAATTTTCAAAAATTTTCACTTGCATTGCTGAATAAATTGTTATTGATGAATAAATTTTATCTGAGATATTTTATTATTCATTTTGGAATGAAATTGAAAGGAAAATTAGTTTTTTATTTTTTTTACATTTAGTAGGAATAACATATATTTAAATAAAATATAAATATTGAGAAAAAAGATAAAGCATTGTTTATTTTTCACTGCAAAGTTCAATTAAAAATGTTTTACATTCTATGATCATTAAGTAAAAAACAGCATGTATTGGAAATAAAAGAGTTTTCAAGGCATGCTGTTTACATAACAGTCATAGAATATAGTGAATGTGCATTGTAAGAAAAAGCAATCAGTATATAAAAAAAGAAAAATATCAAAATTAATAAGATATAATTTTTTGAAAAAATTAATAAGTTTAATTCTTCTGGGATAGAAATAAGCAAAAAAATTTATAAATTATTTGAATAAAAAAAAAAAATACATTTTTTTTGTTTTTTCCATAAATTTACATCTCAAAATAACAAACTATAAAATGGAAAAAATAAAATTATATAAGTTAGAAAAAAAATTAACATTATTATAAGGTAGGGAAAATAATATTTTTATAGAATGAAAAAAATGTTCTTATTTGATGGTCTAGAAAAAAAAAAAATGACATGTTTTGAAATTAATGTAAATCGAAAAAATTTATTAAAGTTATTGAAAATTTTAATTTTACACTTTTTCAGAAATATTTTACAATGTTTTGTTGAAAAGGAAGAAGAATAATAAAAGTCTGAGAAGAAAAATATTTTACACAACTTAAACTGGATAAAAAAATGTATATTCTTACTTCAGGATTTAAATTTAAAATGTTAAGTATTCTGGTTTCTTTTTCTGTTGAAACATTTTAAGTAAAAACAACATGTATGAAAACTTGTTAGAAAAAAATGGGTGGAAAAAATGTCATATGACATTAATAGAAAAAATTGAATTATTATTTTCAAATTCATATTTTAAAACAAAATCAATAAAAACAAACAGGATGTTAGAAACTAAGAAAAATGGGCTAAAAAATTATTATTAATGTTAAATTTAATCCATATATGATGGTGGTGTATTAATTTAGGATAGAGGATAAAAATTGTTTGAATTTTTCAAGACTCACCAACAAGAATTCATAATTTTTATAAAAAACAAAAAAAACATATTAAACCCATAGCAGTGGTGGGGTTTCATGGACAAGACATATATTTGACAAAGTCCTTAAAATCAACAGGCTGGTTTGAAAATCAGAGTTTTCCTTTTACTAGATTATTATAAACAAATCTATAGGGAAAAATCTGTCCCATTTTTACCCAAAGCAAATGTAGGGGATTTATTATTCATACCTTTCAGCATGGTCATTTAGGAAATGAATATATAATGAAGTTCGATCAAGAATTCAAACTGAGATGAAGCCTAGCAGAACAGAAAAGTAACCAGGGGGACACAACTTTCGTATCAAATACGTACGAGTTATCTAACTTTCCAAAGAGAAAGGAAATTACGTCAAGCTAATTAAAATCTAAAAAAGGAAGAAAGAAATTAAATTAGTTATAGATATTAAAGATATTATCAAACAGACAACTTGTATTTTACTATTAGAAACACAGACATATTTTTATATACTTTATTAAAAAAATTAATATAAGAAAATAATTCAATATAAAATATTAAAATAATTAAGTTTGTTTACTTTAACAGTCAAAAGGAAATATTTTACAAATGAATTTAATTTTTATATATATATATATATATATATATATATATATATATATAGACAGTAGTGCCTTTTTTGAGGGGGGATGTAACATAAGAGGATCAAGTATCGACCATCATAAAGACTGAAAAATAAAATTGACAAAGATTATTGTTTAAGGTTGACGGATTTATATGTGTCTTAATTATTATTATTTTTTGTTTTTTTTTTTTACGAATTGGTCAAACCCAAACAAAAAACATGGTTTTCAATCGTTATGAGTCTATAGATTGAATCTGAATTTTATTATAAACAATTGTCTTGTAAATGGAATTTTTAAAGCATTCTGAATGTAAAAATTAAAGAAAAAAAACACAAGACAATAATAAACACTTCCAACCAAAAAAAATAAAAAAAAATTGCATTTTTTTGAAAATGTTTGGAAATGTAGAAAATCCGATCCATATATAAACGAACACATATTATACACAAACAACCTGGGTTTTATAATATATAACTTGATATCAGTTGTTTATTTTCATTCTGGCGACAGAATCGTGTTT
>CAHIKZ030001906.1:202500-374158 GCA_903632075.3 Acanthosepion pharaonis
CAGGCTCAACGTTGCTTAATTTCAGATATTATACAGAAACCTGTAATTCAAATGATGTGGCTGTGCGTCCATTAACAAAAAGTGAATGCACTGAAGGTTTTTTGTTTTCGTTTCTATGAATGCAAAAACGAAAACAAAGATTTTAAAAAAGTTGACTCAGCAATTTTCCTGAATTAAAGGTCAAAGCAGAAAGTAACAAAAAGTTTAAAAAGCAAAAAATATTTTTTATTTTTTTTAATTTTTAAATTAAATCTTTTGAACACCAGGCTACAAGTATTACATGTTCAAAAATAGCTTTTATTGTTAATTAAATCAGATTCATATCTAATTAAAAATTTTAAACTACAATGGAAAAAAATTCTATCTATAAAAAAGGTGGATTTATTTGTTTTTTTTTTTTGTTATTTTTATAGCTTATCAACCTTATGCAGGTTATTTAAAGGCAGAAAATATTTTTAGATGTAAGAATTCTTTGTAGATTATAATGATTTGGTAATTTATTTTAATCAATAGTTGGGGAAGAAAAAGTAGAAGTTGAAATTAATATCAACACAAGCCTCAGGGAATCAACCCTACTATGGAATACCTCACCTTCAGGAGGGAGATGAGGTCATTACCAGGCACCAGACATGGCCCCAAAAGCAATTTTTGTTTAGCTTTCCAGAAATCAAGCTCTGACCTTGTGTCTCACTTTGTTGTGACAGGGTACACTGATAAATACCCACTTCTACTTAAGATCAGTGTGTAGTATCTTCACACTATAAAAAGTGTTATATACACAGATTAGATATACAATGGGGTACTGAAAAGCTCTTGTCTCAAATCACTGTCCAAACAATTTTGCATTTTTGTTTTTGAGAGGACTTCTTGGTAGGTCCAATCAGTTTGGCTTTGCTTTGTAAAACTGATTCAGGAGGAAGGTTCTACATCTTGTGCAGGCTCAGCTGTGACACACAAACTAAACACATTTTTTTTTAAAGTGGATACAAGAACATGATTGGTGGCTGGAAGTGATACCATGCCTTCCTCTTCTCTACTGAATTTATAAATTCCCTCAGTAAGAGTAGTCATCTGGAAAATATTGTGGAGTTAAGAAGGTCTGTCAACAGCCTCCATTATCCATTTGAGGTGATTAGTACCACAGAAGATAAGAGTCTTTTTTTTTTAGGAAATTTATGTATCTCTTTCAAGATGATCTATTGTGCTAAAAAACCAGTTCTTTGAACAGTGGAGTATTTGGAAATCAATGGCCTTTGATACATGACCATCCTAGCCCTGCTATTATTATTATTATTATTAATTTGTAACAATGTTTCAAAGCTAAAAACTTTGGCACTTGTGAGGACTCGTTTGTAATAAAGTTGTTCCAGAATACTGAGAATGTTACAGAGGTAGTGCTTATGAAAGATGTGTGGGTTATCCCCACTTGGCCTTGCAAAGATGTTGTTAGATGGCGCTGTTGAACAACTATAAGCACTTCTTGTTTCCTTTCTCTTTAGCACATGGCAAAGATAACACCAGCACAGGACCTTGTCCTAGGCATGGGGATATCTTTCTGAACCAAACCAAACCTTCCTTCTCCACTAACACACACACAGACACACACACTTCATAATTCCTAAATTTGACTGTCTTTTTCCTTTTACATGCATACTAGTATATTTTCTTTGTTTTTTTCCTTTTACCCCAAGCAAGGCAATAAAGTCACTAAGACGCAAGGGGTTACTGAGTGTGAGAGAATATGAGGAAATAAAAAATCAAAAGAACAGGAATTAAGACAGATGATAACAATTGATATTGCATTTAGACTTTTGAAGATCAAAGTTGAGTGGGAAACAAGAAGCAGCAAGAGAGTTCCACAAGCAAGAAGTGCAAGAAAAGAAACTGTTAGCATAAAACTTAGTTACATCTAGCCATTTTAACTGCAAAATGATGAGTTCTTGCTGCCAATCTAGTACTGCTTTTAAACTCAAAGTGAATGTACCATAGAGGAAAATTCATCAGAATCTTTCAAATTACCATGAAAGTATTTATAGAAAGGGCACAGAGAAGATATCTTATGGCAGTGGGAAAGAGACTGAAGTAGTGATGCCAGGTCAACACCACTAACATTACAGATTCTTCTTTGTAATTTACCAAAAATCTCTAAATATATAAGCAGAAGCACCAGATCAGACCAGATGTAGCAGCAATATTTAAAACATGGACACATGAAAATATTACCTTGTTGAAATTTATTCTATTTCCTTTCTCTTCTACAAGTAATAACAAGTGCTCATTTACATACTTTAAATTCTGTTTGCCATTACTTTTTAGTCCAACTCAGAGCAGTACAACAACAAATGGAGGCAGCACTGGTATATGACCTAAGATAGATATACACTGCATTTTATATACATAGCTCATTTTGGAAAGGGTCAGAAAAGATCTGGAGCTTCAAGTACTTTGTTAAATAAATAAATAGAGGAATATTTGAATCTTAACACATTTGATTGATTCCTTCATTTTCAACAGTTTAACACTTTGCAGGTTATTTAAAGTCAGAAAATATTTCTAGATTGTGAGAATTTTCTTTTTTTGTGGGAGGGTGGATATAATGATTTAGTGATACAAGTATTACTAATTAACCCATAACTGGGGTGGAAGAGATGGATTCATACCTTTCCCAAGGGTATTTGCATGCAGGTGAATATAACAAACCAAACTGGAATTGGAACTCGGCTCTCCGATTAACAATTCCAAACCATCATCCATTACACCACCCATACATACAAGCAGTCATCCATCTAGGTACTGACCAAGCTTGATGTTGCTTAACTTTGGTTATCATACTGGAACCAGTGTTTCAATTTGATATGGCTGTAATCCCAACTCTAATTCAGTTTCATATATAGAACTTTTAAATTAAGTCTTAAATAGAAAAATATCTAAAAGAAATTTACCATTTGTATTTTGTTTTTTTTTGTATTTTTTGTTTTTGTTTTTTCAAAATGTATTAATTCTTCATGGAGAGAAAAATTATCAGGAAGCTTTTCTTAAATTTTGGTGTTATAGACAAAGAAAAAGAAAATATGCTGTTCACATGCTATATTTAAATGTTCCTAATAGTTTTTTCTTTTTCATTTCTTTACTCCTATCACTTCAACTTGAATCTATTCGGAGACAGGAAGCACATGACACGACATAATTTGAATGAATAAAAAAAAGCTTTGTGCATTCAACAACTGCATATGAATGATTTAGTGAGTCACTGCTAGTTTCTAATCACGTGATGCCTTCCTGACACACACACACACACAAAAAAAGTAACAAATCAGTGTGGGTGGGTGTGGTATATGATGCAAATATTTCTAACTAATAAATGTGGAAAACCATGTTTAAGAATAAAATCAACTGACAACTAATTTTTTCTTCTACTAAGTCACCTTTGCTAACAGCTCGACTTTTCTTACCCTGACCATAACAAGGCTGCAGAGTGGGAGGAGATATTCAAAATCCAAGATGTTGTGAGGTTTAGTACTGTGGTGGCATTTAATAAAATTTAAAAACTATTTTGTGAACATGTGTGCTAAAATACCAAAAGTTTCCAGGTTCTATGAACCAAGTTCATGTTTACTCCTGATTAATTGATTCATCTCAAATGTTGTAAGTTTCTACTTCCAAATTATAAAAAAAAAATGTTGAAAATCATATGAAACTGATCTTTTTGAAATAGATTTTTTTTCTGCTTCATACAAAAACCACAGAAAATAACTTGAATGAAAGTAGCCTCTCTACTATTGTAAAAAGGTGAAAAACAAAAATAATTTTTAAAAAATGGTAAAAACGGACCTAACACTAGCATCATGCTAGGTACTTTTGAAGTGATTCCCTTAAGCCAAGAATTGGATTAAAATATTATATTTTAAGTGGGCACTAGGAAATTGGTACACAGGTATTAGTCAAAATAGGTGAAACACAATTTGGTACCAATGTTATAGTACCTAGATATTTACTGAAATTTTCAGAACTAAACTGACACTACCAACTGACTATGGGTCCACTTTCTCGAGACCAACCTTCAGTAGGAGTGTATTTGCTTAGAGGACAGTCCTAAATAGACCAGCTGAACAATTCATCCCCATAAAACACGCACATTGGACAGGTGAATTGTTTTATGTGCTGTGTTTCTTCTCTCACAATGTGGGTAACTATAGCTCTTCAAACATCCTATCCTTCCTAACTCTAAATAATATTTGTCCCCTTACTATCCTTCCAAGTCTCTTTTCTGCTAACCATTTACAAAAGCTTGTTAGGCAGATTACTAACTGTTCCTTCTGCCTCTCTTACTTTCAATATCATGTCAGTGTTAAATTCTCCAAGCCCACTTTCCTCATTATGCATCCCAGAAATTTCAACTGTTTCTTTCTGATTCTAAGTACATGTGTCTGTTTGGTTTCCATTTTTCTTAAACTTCCTCATTGTTCACATGCTCCATCTATGGTATTTGCAGCAGCTTTCTGTAAAACCACATCTCTTGCATCAAGTTTTCTTTTCATCTGTGAAGAAACTGTCTAGCATTCACTGTCATATTGGAGAATTAATATTATTATGTTGTAGTTTAGCAATATCTTCTTTGTTTCTAACAAAATTGTCCTGTTTCTTAATATTTTGTTCAGTTTTTCGAAGGATAACCAATTAAAAATACTGGTTATGTATCACTAAATATTTTAGTACAGGTGTATGAAATTACTAAAATTTTCAGACAGACAAGTGGCATCAGAAAATTTCTTTTAAAGTACTATGGTATTTATGATATCTTTTAGTGCAGCATCACCCAACATGGCATTTAGCATATAATCATACAGTTAGGGGAAGCTAATTTCCTTCTCCTATAAAGGACAATAACTCAAAATGAAATTGAGTTACTTCCCTTGTCTTTGAAGAGGAGCGCATTACTTCTGAATTGAACATAGTGACAAGCTGACACGCATGTGGAATTCATTGTTTCAATCCAGGCAATTCTTGGTGTTCTCAGACAGTGAATGAATAAAGGTTGTTTTATTATGTGTTAAAATACACTTGTCTTATTTTCATGTTTTTTTTCATCACAACAGTCTGCGATATAACACATACTGTTCCAAATGAAATACACTTAAAAACCCGTAAGTAATTGGCAAAATTATTTTGTTACTAATTCTTTCATTTTTTTATGAATTAGTTCTTCATGCATTCATTTTCTATGGCTTATCAACTCTTTGCAGGTTATTTAAAGCCAGAAAATATTTCTTTTTAGATTGTAAGAATATTTTGGGGAGTTAATGATTTAGTGATAAAAGTCTTACTAATTAACCTATAGCTGGGGGAGAAGATGTAAATTCATATTTTTTCCTAAGGATATTTGCATGTAAGGGAATTTATGAATACAACTGGAATTGGAACTCGGTTCTCCATTAATTAGTTATTCAGCTACTCTTAAATGTAATAAAACAAAAAAAAACAAAACAAATAATGTACACTAACATTTTTCCTCTGCAAACCAAAACCTCTTTGTCAAAGCAACAATATTAGAAAAATATTTAGATGTGGTTTTGTATAAGTAGCTTTCTGCAGTACATTCTAGTTTGTCAATTACTTGCAATCGCTTCACACATTTCATTCAAAGTAGATGCTTAGTGTAACTAAATTACAAATCATTTAAAAGATATTACAAGTTAAACAATTCAACTTCTTTTACCCAATTATTAGACTACTGTATTTGACGGCATATGAGACACACGAGTGTATAAGACGCACCCCAATTTCGGCAAGGCAAATGAAGAAAAAATTAGTAATTAGTAAAATTATTAGTAAATTGTACAGCCTAGGTTATATTTATGGGGTATTATTTTGGTTCAACAAGCCATGATTACAATTAAACGAAAAATAATAGGAAAAAAAGAATACACGCCTATAAAAACTTTATTATATTCAAAGTTAAGAAAAAAAAACAAAAATCAAGCAATTATTGCAATTGAGCAAAACAGTACAGTTACCATTAAAATTTTATTCATCTTTAAAGCCATTAGATTCGTCATCTTATCAAAACTCTGATACTCATTTTCAATATTACTTTAAATAATCCGTCATCTTCCATGTAATTTTAGTGAAACAAAATACTAATATTAAATGTGATGAAATTAATATAATGAATATTATCAATGATAACACTTTTAATCTGCATAATAGCCTTTTAAATAATGACAATACGTATATGAAAGTTACTCTAAAGTCTAATCTAATAGGAGTTGCTAGGTAGCTAATTTCGTCCGACTATCACAAATTTTAAACCTACATATGGCATATAAGACACAGGGGAATTTTAAAAGATATTTTTAGTAAAAAAGAAAAAAAAGTGCACCTTATATGCCATTAAATATAGTAATTAGATTAGACAATAAAAAACAAAACAAATTCAAACCAGAACAAAGAGACAAGCTTACATCATTCATCCATGTAGCATAAATATTAAACATAGCAATATAAATATTGATTGTTGGGGATGAACCAATGGAATGAAATGATCACAATGAGAATAGGAACGATGAGGAACCAAATATAAATATTTATTCTTCATCTAAAAAATCTCACTCAAACATTTTTATATGAACACAATTGTCTAAAAGAGACAATTTGTTGTCATCATCACCTACTCACATCTGAGCATCAGAATCATCACTGTCTCTCTTCATTCACTTTCTCCTCTCTAATGGTGGCAATGGGAGTGAAGGCCCAACCTATTCCTGAAGAATGGTAAGCAGGCACCACAAAGGAGCGTGGGTAGTGGATGCAGCTGGGTGAGTTGAGCTCCCTTACAGTTCTAGTTCCACGTGCCATGCTAATGGATGTCAGTTATAAGTTATCTCGTGTTAATTCCCCCTCTTCAAGTTCTCCACTGCCTTAACCAGGTATTGAACTCACACTCTTTGGGTCCTGTCACTGGATCTAACCAACGCCTTTATCCACTGTGCCATGTGTCCTTGAGCAGTCTACCCCAGTGAGCAAAATAAAGGGTTCAGTTCGACATTCCAACCACCTGAAGAAGTCCGGAGCATACAATGGCCGAAACATAATAAATATGGCGACAAAGATAAGGACAATAGTCCGAATAATGTAAATAGTGTACATAATACCTCATCTCAGAAATATATATATATATAATTAATTAGAAGAAAGGGTGCTTCTTATAATATGTGAAATAGATAGGTTAGTTAATAAACCAAAGACAAACAAAAGGCTACCAATATAATCAGTACAAAAAACATTTATTAACTATTAATTATTAACCATATGACAGAAATGAAGCACAGAAAAAAAGGTTTTAAGTCCAGAATTTTCAGACACGCCTGTGTCCTTCATCAACAGACTGAGAAACCAGATCTCTGATTCCTCGTTGTGCGAAACTTTTTATGAAAATAAACTTAAGTTTAAAATTTTGATCGGTGCAGAAGCATTAGGCCAGTCCATTATTATTAGTAGGGGGAGTGAGGGAGTAAGATTGTAAATATAGATGGAGAGAGTTATGGGTTGTGGAGGAGGACGGGGAGAGACATCTTGCGTGTATCCAGTTGTAGCCGAAAATTGTTCGACAAGCTTTTCACTTCTTTTTTAGTTAGGGTAACATCTGACGGTGGAGGTGGGAGGGGGGGCGAAAAGGAGGATAAAAAGGGAACATATAGTAATAAAATATTATTAAATGAAAATGAAAATAATGAAATAAAAAGAAAAAGGGAAGGGACAAAAAAAATGGATAAAAATTTGGAAATCTATTGTTTATATATATATATATATGTAAGCAAATGTAAATGGATATAGATCCGACAGAATGAAGAAAAATTTGGAAAAAACAAACCAAAAATCCTTAAATGCAATTATGTTGTTTAATGAATATTGTCTTGAAGAAGGTTTATTAAACCGAAACGTCAGACGTCGACATTTCATTCATTTTAAACAACATAATTGCATTTAAGGATTTTTGGTTTGTTTTTCCAATTTTTTTTCATATATATATATATATATATATATATATATATATATATATATATATATATATATATATATGTAATGTGTGTGTGTGTGTGTGTGTGTGAGCTTAACTCAAATATATAGAAAAATAGGAAAGAACTGTTAGGTTTAATAATCCAAAAGTTCTTTAGTATTTTTGTTTTTAAAAACAGTGCTCAATACATAAGTCCATAAAAAAAAAAAAAAAAAAAAAAAAAAAGAAATTTTAAGGTATATAAATATGAATTTAACAGCGTAACAATAATGTCAACAACTCTCCGTCGTTGAAATAGACCAGACGATATGCGGCAAACTGATGTCATCATTTGCTTAAAAATTAACAACCCTACCCTACTTTGACTTAGCCTCTTTCAGAAAGTAACTAATATGTTGATACAATATGTCACCCTTATTCCCCCCTTATTAAAATAATTGGTTTCTTCGTTTCCATGTAATTAATATTACAAATGTATACACTTATAAAGCTCTATAAATTTCAAGATTAGTTATTCCAAAATTCGCTTGAGGATGAAACAGCTGGTTTTTTAGCTTCTGTTTTTGAAACATGAGAACTCTTATGTAGTTGATGGAATCATATTTTTTAAAATTATTATAATATATATATATATATATATATATATATATATATATATATATATATACACACACACCCCACCACTTGGGAATACCAGGTGCTGTAAGATTGGGTATGTTGATGGTGTATGGGATAATGGTTTAGAATTGTTAATTGGAGAGCAGAGTTTCAATTCCAGTTTATTTTGTCATTTTTTTATATTCACTTGCGTGTAAATACCATTGGGAAAGGTATGAATCCACCTCCTCTCCTCCCAGCTATGGGTTAATTAGTAAGACTTGTATCACTAAACCATCTAAAAATAAATAAAATAAAAATATGTACAAAAAAAAAAAAAAAAAAAAAAAAAAAAATAGTTTCCAGCATTAAATAGATGTTGATACACCAAACATTCTTGTTCCACCAATCATACGAAACTGATTTCTATAAATGCTTTTCATTTAAACATGACATGTTAATACTTTATAAAAAAAAGCAAGTATGCAAGAATAATACATTGCCTAGAATATATAAACAAACACAAGGAAGTCAAATAAAAAGTCACAACCGAGATGATATCTTACATTGACTCATTTGTAATGGAAGACAGCATAACAATGTCTATGAGTATAACTCAATGGCATATTAACAGTGTTGGAACTTAAGTGTTTGGTTCAATAACTGGGGCAAAACAAATCTGATTTGCAAAGATAATTTATTTTAAAGAGGATAATATCAGAATTAGATTGGTTGCTTTAAGCAAGGATAGCAATGAACTGGTTGGAGATGATATGAAAATCTACCAGAATAAATTCAAATTTGTTAAAAATGTGATGAATATCATGAAATAGAAATCACTGAAAGTTTTTGGCTTGATCAAGTCCTTCTAGAAAGAAAAAAAAATCTGATGTTTTGGTCAGATTTTGGGAAGTGGACCAGGCCAAGATCTTTTCAGTACTGACTCATACAACAACATTATAGAAAATAGTGAAAGAGGCAGTTTGTAGAAGCACTGAAAGGGTCTTAACTGTCAGCTGGTGAAAGAAATAAAGAACGTATGAAAGCAGGATAAGATGGTACATATTCATTTTGACAAGCTTCAAGAGATACATCAACATAGATTATCAAGATCGTATCATTTTATTCAGATGCTAACTAGAGTAGAAATTTATATATTCATAGATTTTATTATATCTTCAAAATACTGCATTCATAAATGGCATAACAGATATTATCAACATTGAATTGGCAGGCAGAGTCCAAATTCTAGCTGAGGTAGTTGCATTCACTTTACATTAGCAAATTTGGTAAAATGGCAAGGCAGACTGGACCCTCTTGCATTGGTAGGCCAATCAGTCAAAGAAAAGGAAGACTCAAAATTTGAACTCTCTGCCAACACATCATGGGTTTGCATGACAGGGTTAGGCCCAAGAAAAAAGTTGTTGTAGCATACCTACAGATGATAATGGGTATGATCCCATTCACATAAATACAGTAGTAAATACTGTATGTTGGTCTGCAGTTGGAGATTCATCTCCAGCTGTGCTGATCAAACAGCCTTCGGACAGAAAGGATCCCCAGACGTAGCTATGTCGAAGAACAGAGTCTCATCTCAGAAAACACCTACCAGACCCCATTTTATACAAGGTCTACAGGAAATTTTTGGCTGAGCCCATGGGCTCGGATACCCCACATTAAATTTGGCCTTGTGCCACATCTGACTGCATGAGGCGGTTGGTAGATATCCTGCAGTTGGAGATTTATCTCCAGCTGTGCTGGTCAGGACTGTGTTGAAGAATGATGTCCTATCTCGGGGAGCAGCTGCCCAACCCTGTTTTATGCAGGGTCTGCGGGGAAATTTTGGCCGAGCCTACAGGCTCGGATACCCCACATTAAATTCGACCTTGTGCCATATCTGACCATATGGGGTGGTTGGTAGATATTCTGCAGTTGGAGATTCATTGTGGAATTCACTCGACTCACTTTTAGCAGTTGACTATTTCTTCTATGTGCCACTGGCGAATCTTATATTTGTTGTTCTTGTCCTAAGTATTATTGTTCATTACCAAGGTAGGCAAGATTTCATTGGTTACGTGCTGGTATCTTATAGAGAGCTGCAAGTTTGAAACAGTCCACAGTAACATCATGTGTAACAGTTAAAGGAATTGAAACCACATTGAATATTATGCATAACCATCATTATAGCTCTTGATAATGACTTGGACAAAAACAACAGTACAAACATGAAATTCAAACAGTTTATCCACAATTTCAAACTTGATATACATTGTATTCATAAATTGGAAAAATACAATAAAAAACTTGAACAGAAAAACTTTGTAAGTTGAATTTAATAAGACTTATACAGGGCATATCAAAAATACTTTGATAAACTTTGGGGTCGAGTTCTTCACACCAAAACAAGGACAAAAATCCATATAAACATGTCTGCAAATCCTTCATTTTTGAGTAAAGTTTAAAAAAATTTTATGGTAGATGGCGCTGTGTTGCCATGTAGACTAGGTTACATTTGCCATTCATGTACATTTGTGGCCAGTCAGATTTCAATGTAGTAGTGAATTAACTGAGAAGTGAATTAACTGAGAAGTGTTCTATTTAACAGTGGCAGGATATTCATATTTTGAACAGACAGATATGATTTTTACAACCGAAACAATTTGATTTTTGCGAACAATACAGGCTAGACACCATCAGGCTACAATTAATGCGTAGGTTGGAAGTGTAGGTGACTGTCTGGTAGGTCCATATGTTCTCCCAGCACATCTTGCAGGAGATGTCTACAAGGACTTTATGTCCAACACACTTCCAGAACTGCTATAGGATGTATACCTGCTAATACAAAGATGCATGTGATTTATACATGATGAGACTCCATACATTTTAGCCACACTGTTCACATTGCACTAGTTGACATCTACCATGAAAGATGGATAGGTAGGGTAGGACTGGTTCCTTGGCCTGCACATTCCCCCAACCTTAATCCTTTGGATTTTTATCTTTGGAGCCACCTAAACAATTGGTTTATGCAGTAGACACTAATAATGCTTTATCAATGTATCATGGAGGCCTGTGAAAGCATTTGACATTGTGTGGGAGTATTTGAAAGGATCTGCCAGTCAATGATCTGATGGCTGCATATGTGTGTGAAGCAAACAGGATATTTTGAACATTTGTTTTCAGTTTCTGTGTTGAGGTACAATGATGGCTTTTGGACATATGCTTATATGGACATTTTTACCTTTTTTTTTTTGGTATGAGAAACCTGTCCCCAAAGTTTGTGAAAATATTTTTGTTGAGATGTTGTGAGTTTCCCGCGTGTCGGTGTATGAATCAAGACAAACACAGTTGTAGAGGAAAATACTGGTATATTCATAAAAGCAATTAACAATAGAGTGATTAGTAGAACGAAGGTTGGTTAGTACGAAACATTATCCAAAGTCTATAGTCCAACGGTATGTACTGGGTAAGCTTATCTGGACAGCTAACGCTGACTCTCTCTCTGACGCTCTGTGACTCTCTCTCCAGAGCTGACTTATATAAGAGGGACCAGTCCATTACTAGTTAGAAGGTGGGTGCGCCCCAACAATTTTTGATACACCCTGTATAAAAATGCATTCCAGAATTTATTCAGGAGAGGTATTTATAACTGTCCTAGATTATTGTAATTTTAGTATATCATTACTATACATCTAATAAAATGACCTACCGATGTTTGTTGTTCCAGAGTGAAGGATACAGCGCTAACAGTTCTTCGAGCACACCCTACTAAATACTGCTTATTACAAATGACCAGTTTGCAGAATGCAGTCAGGATGTGAAGACAATTTAGTAACTTACTATGCAATAAATTTTTTGTTGACAGAGATAGGCATCAAAACTGTCCCTCACCCTCTCTACAGTCCAGACTTTGCTCCCAGTGACTTTTGGTTGTTTCCCAAGTTGAAAGTGAACCTCAGGGGCAGTCATTAACAAGATTAAGTAGTCTATGACAAGGGTCCTGGATACTTCATTTTGGATGACTTTCAGGCCTTCATGACTGGAGTGTTATAACAGGGGCATTGAAGTCGGAGGATTCTGCTTTGAGATTAGAGTTTTGTACTTCTTTGATATTAATAGATGTCTCTCTCGAAATAAGTCTTAAAACTACTGGAATGCACCTTATATATATATATAACACTTAAAACTTACAAAAAGTTTCATGTTTTGTGGGGATTTTGTTTTGATTTTTTTTTAGATAAAACTGAATCTGGTAAGACTATTCATGTGAACTTACCCTGCCAATATTTATAATTTGCCAAATAGTTTAGATCAATTAACATTTTCATATTTTTGCCATCTCTGAATTTGTAGGATCAAAATGAGACTAGGATATATCAGACCAACAGCAGATGTATGAAATTAGGAACCAATAGCCATAAAAACTACATGCCTACATATTTTTTGATTTTTGGACATGAATCACTCAATTAGTTTGACTATAGATAAACTTTTTTTTTTTTACTAGAAATCTGCATAATTTTTCATGGAACTCTTCCTATATATTTTTTTCAATAAACAAAAATATCAATAATAGTAATAAAAAGGGAAACCAGCTTAAGAATGGATACTAAAAAGTTCTTAGCTCCAAACCCCAATCTTATCAAATGATCAATCATCAGGTTTTTTTTCGGGGGGGTAGTGCTTTTTGGTCAGACCAAGAACTTTTCAGCACTCTCTTGTATAATAAAACATTAAGAATAAACTAGCTAGAAACATAGAAATTCCAAAGTGTTCAAACTTCTGATCAGAAGATATGTCACCATTTCAGAGTGGGGGAAGGGGATATCCTTTTTCTACAGCTTATCAACCCTTTGCAGGTTATTTAAAGCCAGAAAATATTTTTAGATTGTAAGAATTTTGGGTACAAGCAGCCAACTACTGAGTCTAATTACCACACACTGCTCAAGACAATATGGGTTTTGTTGGGATCACTTAATCAGCTTCTATTTGTTTCATATTTTCTCTTGTCAGTAATATAAAACTGACAAGTTCATCTACTTCAATTATTGAAGATACTGTGTTTGCAGGCACTTAAGTAGATTAGGTCTTTTATTTGATAGACTACAAATGATAAATGGCATTGTGTAGGCTGAATCCTTTTTCTTTGCTCTGATGTGCTATACAGGTGTTCATTTGAGAGATAGGCAATGACATGAAACAGCATTAGCAAAATTATTATAATTAAAGCAGTTTAACAGGATTATATAATTTTGTAGTTGTTTATTTATATATAGACTGTTACAATATTATAATTTATAAGATTTATTAGATTATCAAAAAATATCATTAAAATTTCAATTATTACAATCAAAAAGACATAAAATTTAATTCTCTTTGCTATTAGGCTGTGATCAAAATACTAAGGTAGTTACCATTTTCAGGGCCAATAAAAGACTGGATTGGAAATGAATAAGAAAACAATTATTTTTAAAAATGTGATCTTTAAAGTTGAATTTGCAAATTACTTATTATCATGAAGCAAAACTTAAGTTGGACAACATATAATCTTTATGTGCCATGTCCTTTCAGGGTATCAGTGATCATGGCTCTCCACAATTTCCTGTCCTTTATAGATCTTAATAAAATTTGTCTTTTTGTTATTTCTCCTAAACCTTGTTCCACCAACCATTTATTCAAGCTATGTTATGCACTGTTTTCCTCTATCCCTCTATCATCCTTCTGTAGAACAACATATCTGCTGTTTAAAGTCTCTTCTTCATCTTTGAGGAGATTTTCTAGCATTCACTGCCATACAAGAGGACATAACTTATATAACAGTTCAATACTCTTTTCTTTGTTTCTAACAAAGTTTTTTCTGTCTCTTAATACTCTGCTTAGCTTTTGGAATGCATCTTTGGCTATCCCATTGCGCTTTTGGATTTCAGTGTCATACTATCTATGCTCGGTTCAAACACTTCCAAGATATTTAAATTTATGTACTTGTTTGATTTTGGTATCTAAGATTTGTAATTTGCATTTTGGGGCTTATCCTTCTGCTAACAACCATGCATTCTATCTTCTTGCTGTTGATATTTAATTCTTTCTTCTCGCTTTCTTTCACTACCTTCTGTAGGAGTTCTTGTAGCTTTCTTTCTGTGTCTGCTGTCCACACTATGTCCTCTGCATATCTTAAGTTGATAAGATTGTGGCCACCAATAATGAATCCTGGTGGGACTTCTAATTGTCTCAGAATCACCTCACTGTTATAGGTTGATTAAGTCCAGTGAGAAGACACATCTGTGTCTTACACCCCTTTTTCTTAATACATGTTTATAAAATCACATTTACCTGATATTTATATCCAGTTGGTATTAAATATTGTTAGGACTCATTTTATTGCATTCCATCACAATATAAATATGATCAATCCTACACAAAATTATATCATAGATTACATAAGCAGCTTATTTCATATATAAAGTTCATAGTGTGTATCTCCTGAAAAATAAAATCTATATAAAATCAGTTATCTGACAATGTATGTTCATGCAAATATTATATAAAATGTGACATCAGATAAATATGGTTTTATAAATATGGATCATCAGATAAATATGGTTTTATAAATATGGATCAGTGGTTAAACAAAGCCAGTGAGCTCAAATCCTGATCATGGTGACTTGTGGCTTTATGCTGCAACAACTATTAATGTCTTCCAAACAGTTTTGTCACCCAAATATCACTTACAAAACTTAAGTCAACCTATGGTATGGTTTTTAGGTTTTTCCCAACAATGCCAAATGCTGGGATAGTCTCCCAAGACTGAGATTATCAAAAACTCACCTCCTTGACAAATTTACCATGGTGAGATTTGGAAAACGGGTCTTTTGACCAGAATTCTAATGTTCTAACAACTTGACAACATGCCCAAAGGAAATACTCTATCCACTTCATTATACTGTCCTGTTCAAAGAATCTTATTTTAAAATCTTTGCAAAAATTTAAATAAACCACAATTATAAATGTTAGGTACATTAAGAATCTTAAGCAAAAGAAAAAAATAACAACCTATTTTTTCTATAAAAAAATAATAAGTTGTACTATTCAATAAAGGTTTAAAATCAATTTATTTATAGATAACTGCAAATAAGTTCAGTGGGTTTAAATAAAGATGAAAGTCTACACTGAGGACATGACACTTTAAAACCAGACAAAAAATGATTTATGTGAGTTTGTAATAGCAAGTTTTGATAAATCAATGCATTACTTTTTTTAACTAAGAACAGAAAAATTCAGTGTAGCAGACCAGAAAAGAAAGAAAGAAGAAAAAAAAAGAATTTCATCTATTAATGTAAAATAAAAATGTATATATATATATATATATATATATATATATATATATATATATATATATATATATATATATATATATATAAAGAGAGAAAGAGACATACAAGATTTTTGTGAGCATTAATCTAAACACAAAGAGATAGGTATAAATATTTACAGAATCAATTGAAAAAAGACATCTATACAGGAAAACAGAAAAAAAAAAGAATATTGAAACCTTTGATGTTTTTGCTGCTCAAAAAAGTATCATTTTATACTGTTTAAAAATCAATGTTCTCTCTCTCTCTATATATATATATATATATATCTTAGTTTATTTTAATTTAGGGTAATGTCTCCATTTCCTAATCGTTGGTTTGAATTTTGGTATTGGAACATTTGAACTGTTATTAAGGTCTCTTCAGCTCAAACTCTGAGGCACAGAATGCTGTCTCTCCTCGAGCTGGAGATCATTATGCCTCTCTGGTCAAGGATAAGGAAATAGAGAAACCTATATAGAAAATGAGATTAGAGTGCTGATATGTGGGAGAATGTGCAGACCCCCAGCAGCATTATATCTGGGCCTGAATCATTTGAATTCAAGTGGTATGTAAAGTCCAAGATGACTAGAAGCAACATAGATTTGTTTAGGGTTATCTACCCTAGATTTACCCACCTCAGTTGGATCAGGAAGATTGTGTGCTAGATCATACAAGAGGATTCATCCACTCTTTGACAGTCTGTTTTTATCTGACAAAGTATCCCCTCACTAGATAAGCCTAGTAGGTGAATTGGTTTAGTCATCCAACCATATATTTGAATCATTTCACCCCAGGAGAGACAAAAAAGTGACTAAGATACAAGGGGTTAATGATTGTTAGAGAATATAAGAAAAACATTATTAAGGAGAGAGAAGAATAAAAGAACAAGAATTAAGACAACAAAAGATAACAACTGACATTTTTTGAAATCAAAGTTGGCAGAAAAGCAAGAAGTTGGAAAAGAGTTCCACAAGTAAGGAGTGCGAGAGAAGAAACTATTAGCATAGAGCATGGTTACATCTAGCAATTTCAACAGTAAAATGTTGAGACCTAGTTGCCAATCTAGTATTGCACTTAAATAACAAAGAGGATAGCTCTTTGAATAATTACCATGAAAATATTTAGAGAAAATGCACACAGCGAATCCATGTTACAGCATTGGGAAAGTGACCGAAAACAAGATACCAGGTCAGGACCAATAACATTGCAGATTCTTTTGATTTTCTCAAGAATGTCTAGAAACACTAAACCACATGTGGCGGCAATATTCAATGCATGGATGAATGGTAGACTTTAAGGAGTATAAAGTTAGATTCTGTTGAAAAATAATTGTCTAGCACAGTAAAGTAAACCAACTTTCCTAGCAGCATACCCAGAAATTGGTTCAATATAATCTTTCCACTTCATACCAGCAGAAAATGCTAGCCTGATAAGGTTTAATGAGTCACTTTCTTGGAGGTTAGCATCACCATGTTGATAGAAGGCTAAAAAAGTTCACTAAGATTAACCTTTACCACACTAATTTCTTTCTAGAATTATTCCCCACCCCCTGCCACTTCATTTTTTTTTTGAGAGCACATATACATAAACACCTACTGTTTTAAAATTGTTATAACTTTCTTTGTATTGTGTGTATAGATTTTATTTTTTGTATACTAATAAAAGAATGGATGAGTAATATTTTGATGGAATGCATTATGTTATGCATGCATGTTATGATGTTGAAAACAAAAAAAAATGAAACAAAAAATAAAAACATTATTAAGATCTACAAAGGACAAAAAATTGTGGAGAGCCATGATCACTGATACCCTGAAAGGACATGGCACATAAAGAAGGTTATGTTGCCCAACTTAAGTTTTGCTTCATGATAATAAGCAATTTGCAAATTCAACTTTAAAGATCACATTTTTAAAAATAATTGTTTTCTTATTCATTTCCAATCCAGTCTTTTATCAGCCCTGAAAATGGTAACTACCTTAGTATTTTGATCACAGCCTAATAGCAAAGAGAATTAAATTTTATGTCTTTTTGATTTTAATAATTGATATTTTAATAATATTTTTTGATAATCTAATAAATATTATAAATAAATCTAACAAATACATTAATAATAACTTTTATTGCTCCTTGTGGAGTTCTGGGGTGCAATAAGAACCTCCAATCTGTGGTTGATTGGGGCAGTAAGTGACTGGTAAACTTTAATGCCTCAAAAACAAAACTGCTCTCATTTACCCACCACAGAAAACCCTTCCTGCTTCCCATTAGAATGTCTCTTCACACCTGTTTTGTCTCATGCTGTCCGCTGACTTAAGATAGAACAAATGCATTGAATCAATAACTTCATCTACTGCAAGAAAAATTGGTTCTGTGTTGTGCCAGAAAGTTTTTCTTGCCTTCAAATCTATAAATCAACCATTCGCCCTTGCATGAAACACTGCTTGCATATATGGTCTGGAGCCCCACTATTCGTCAAGTTCCTCGACAAAATCCAGAGACATATGCAATATGGTTGGTCCTGGCTTGGCATCCCGCCTACAGTTACTTTCTCACAGACATGCCATTGCTTCCCTCTGTCTTTTATACAAGTCCTTTCACGACAACTGCTCTGACATGCTATTTTTGCTGGTTCCCAAACTGAATGAATTTAAGCGTGTTACTAGGTTGGGATCTCAGTCTCACTTTTTTTTACTGTTGAAAAGGTTAAATGTAGCCGTCTCTTTAACTCCCTTCCTCTTACTTGCTTCCCTGACAGTTAGAGTCATCAAATATTCAAATGTAATGTCAATCAACATCTTCTGATACTTGATCTAATTTCCTGTCCTTTTATTTATCAATCACGTCTCTACTCTTGCACCCACTCTCTGTTACCCCTTGTGTGTTAGCGGCACTCCCACCTTGCTTGTTGGGGTGAAATGCTTTAAATAAATATATATATATATATATATATATATGAAGAAATATAGTTTTATGGTATGCTATATTTATAAAGTGCTCAATATCAGAGATAGAGCGTATGTAAATAGAAAAGTAAATATTGAAGTCAACAAACTGCTTCATGCTAAACACAATCAAGTGCCACACACACACACATATATATATATATTAGTTGGATATTTTACATCAATCATTTATTGTATTTTTCTTTTCCTATGTGTTATGTCCCTTAAGGATGTGGGTGATCATGGTTCTCCACAACTTCCTGTCCTTAGAAATATCTTTTAGCTCTCTTCATAACTGTCCTGTCAATAATTTATATTCACTGCTTTCCTCTATCCCTCTTGCCTTCAACATGTTCTATGTGTTAAATTTTCCAAGCCCTTTGTCCTTATTATGTGCCCTAGAAATTCACCTGTCTCTTTCTGATTCTAAGTGTCCTTTTTGATTCCATATATATATATATATATATATATATATATATATATATATATATATATATATTGTATTGTATTTAGGCACCAAGAATTCATCCAAACAAGTTTTGTTAAATTCAACAGGCAAGGTCTGGCTGTTTTATTTTATTTTATTTTTTTTTACTGTATTTGTTCAATTCTCAAATAAGATGTACATTAAGATCAAAATTGTGGATAAATTGTTCAGAGTTTCTATTTTGTCCTGTTTTGTTCATGTACTCTTCTTCATTTTAGTCATTATCAAGAAGTCGTGCAGTAGACGAGATTCTGTTGGCTACATCCTGGCATTTTTGAAGTGCCTGAATTGGAATCAGTTCAAAGTGACCTAGGTAACAATTAAACAGAAAAGTCTAGATCAAATATTTATAAGTGTTGTTTTGTATTTGCATTAAATATTTTATGCCCATTTCAATATACTGTCTCCTCTGGGGAACAATATTTTGTTTAATGTCAGTTGTTTCTTTTATATAATGATGGCTTCTAGAATTTTGATTATATATTTTGCACACACACACATTTGAAAAAGTTGTTTGTATAAATGCAAATAGACTGCATGTAACAGCAAAATTGTCCAAATCATGTAACAACATAATTGCCCATCTCATAAAATGTTTAATATCTAAAAAAAAAAAAAAAAAAAAAAACTAAACTAACTCAGTTTTTTTCATCTTAACATTGCTCAGTTGGGAAGATATAGTGAGGTCGACACAAAATGATTTTAACCTGTTCTCTTTCTAGCTGAATAACTGAAAGGGTTTTTCAGTGATTCTTACAACAAATGGTGTCAAGATGGCTAAATGTCTTATCCGAAAACCTGGAAAAAAGAAACTGAATTAGTTTAGTGATTTTTTTTTTTTTTTAGATATTAAACATTTTGTGGGATGGGCAATTATCCCATGCTGTTACACCCAGTATATATAATTCCTTAACTATTCTTTCTTTTTACTTGCATCTATACTGCAACTATTATATTAAAAAATAAAAATTTGAATAGATTAATGACAATTGCCCAAAACACACAATCTAGTTCAAATAAGTTGACCAGCCTAGTATGTATATATATATATATATATATATATATATATATATGACAGTTTACTATCAGATATATTTCAACTGAAAATCATCTTGTATTGCACTTCTTTTTCATTTCACTTGATAATATTAACAGCAAATGACTCTTTTCACTCTTTTTTTCAATTGCTTTTTTATGCTTGGCTGCCAGGTTCTCAATATTGATCTAAAAAAAAAAAAAAAAAAAAAAAAAAAGCACAACTCACCCAGGAGGCAGACAAAACTAGACTTGATCTTAACAAGATGATAAATAATATCAAAAAGCAACAAAGATTGCTATTTCCATGCTAATACAAAATAGAAAAAAAAAAGTCTTGCTCAATGGTAGAGTAAGAGACTAAAAATTGAAAAACTTTACATTCCTTTCTGATTGCCTGGGTGGCAAGACTTGTAATTTATTTCCAAAAAAGAAAGCTTTCTAAACTAGAATAAATGACTGTTTACTGCAACTGCTTTCTACTTGTAAAATCTACAACATCTATATATTTTTCTTATAACTTTAAGCATTATATTTAGTAGATACATGTGTTTGACTAGACATCCCAGTCTTTTAAAATATTGTTCTAAGTCTATGCCAACCGTCCTGTGCATTTGAAAGACTTAATCAAGAAAACATACTTTCTGGTAAGGTTCAAACCTGCATCCTCTTGTAGGGAAAACCACCATATGACCAGCCTGCTTCTAGACAGCTCAGCCACAGAAGACTTTCACAGTCATGCAAAGTTTAATTACCCTATTTCAGAAATGCACATCTCTCTTTTAGATTTCTCAAAGACTTTCTGTCAACTTTATTTTTGCATCATGAATGCAAGCAAAGAATTTTCTAAGGAATTAATGGAATTTTATTCATAATCCAACAGTATTTCTCATTACTTTAAACATTATATTTAGTGGGTACACCTGTTTAATTAGACATGCATGTTTTTATTTCCCTAGTATAAATATCCAGCCATAAAATGCAGAATTAAGTGTAGTACTAGATTGTAGGAAAGGTCTCAAAAATTCACGGTTGAATTGGCTAGGCGTAATCATATGTTCTATGCTAACATTTTTTTTTCTCACATTTCTCGCTTGTGGAACTCTCTTCCAGTTTCTTAATTTCCAGTCAATTTTCATCTTCAAAAATTGAAATTCAACATCAGTAGTTATCTACAGTCCTCTTGATTACTCTATTTATTCATGCTTCTTAATAACACTTCTCTTCCTTTTTTTTTTTTATTCTTTCACACTCAGTAACAGTGGCTATACTGCCTTGCATGGGGTGAAATGATTAAAAATGATAAAAACAAAATTTAAAAAAAGAATTACAAACTTGAATCAATGAAAATTGGGAAATATTATTTTAACATCCTATCTAGAAAACTTTAATTGAATTTTTACCAAAATGTCTGATCCCATGTACTTTAGAAACATGGTTCACATGCAATGCTAATAGAAAGTTCTTTGTTTAGGGATAATATCCATCAATGTCATCCACAGGGTGTAAGTGTACATAAACCACAGTACACAGTCACACAGTTGGTAGAGGAGCTGCTGAGATTTTGGAGTGAGTTGGCCAAATAATTTCTTGCTACAAGAGAGCTTTACCACTATCTTCTCTTCTCTGACCAAAAGAAATACCAACAAGAAAGCAATAACATCAATGTTTTTATTTTTTTTTTTAAGGGCAGAATCTATGATTTCAAAATATTAAAAATATATCCTTTAAAAAGGATTTTATCTATATTTGTCTACAAATCTACTTAAGTTTCTTGAAAAAAAAAAATAGAGATCACTTCAAGAGATACATTTTAGCAGATACATAATGAATTAACACTAGATGACTTTATCTGTAGTTTAGCAGCAGGAAGAAATCTCAACCTGACAAAAACACCTCTTGCCTGCAACACGCACTCTTTGTTTGGCATGCGGTGCTAATGACAAGAACTGCTACCACAGTATAGTGAATGTCCCAACTGAGCGAATGGGCATAATTGGTAGTGCCCAGGTGGAGGTGCAGAATGCTTTTTATAGTGTTATAAATAACATTAATATAAAATAACTTACTAGCGGAAAAGGCAATTTGAAACAAAGTTCATAATGTTGACATTACAGATGAAACCTTGAACTTCTGAGTGAGCACTTGAGTTAATCCTGCAATATTACAGTGAGGTGCATTGTTGTCACTCGTATTGTTAAACACAGAATAGAATAGAATGTGTGAAGGTATAGATAAATTACTGATCATCAGATTACCACTTCAAGGGTCAAGTGTCAATTGTTATTTGTCCGCCTTATCTTTATAATCTTTACTTTTCCCTAACATTTCCTCTTAAATTCATATCACACACCACATTCAGTAACACTCTACCTTGAATGGCTCTCAAGCCTCGTATTTATTGAACTTTAGTAAAAAAAAAATTTTAAATCTATTATAATTATCTGCTGAGTTCTTGTTACTATGAAACTTGTCCAATAATCTTTAGAAAGGAGATGGGCACTTCCAAATAACATCTGTTGCCAATGAAAGGTCACCGACAACAGAATCCACAGAACCTGACAGCCCAGGTGATCAGAACACACTAACAACCCCAATCATGAGACAAGCCAATTAACAAGAAACCAGCTACCCTAACAATCCCCAGACATGGGACAAACCAGCAACCAAGAAGCCAGCTACCTCAAACAACACCAAGACATAAGACAAGCCGTTGAGATTGAAAAGACAACACAAATTCCAATGAAGTTTAACAATTACACCGAATTTCTATTAAGATTATCAATTATAAAGTAATAGGGTATGACATTTATAAAATCAATCATTTTAACTCCACAAATTCTTTTTATAGAGTGTTTTTTGATAATGTTTAACTTTCATACCTGCAAAGAACGGTTTGTCAAAAGGGTAGTTTTTCTGTTGACATCAGTATTCCTTTAAACTACCAAGACTTCCTTTGCAATGTTTATTTACAAGATTATAAAAATATGTGAACCAAGTAAAATGTGATATTTATTACTGTTGTAGCATACCTACAGACGATAATGGGTGTGTCCCCATTCACATAAATACAGTAGTAAATACTTTATGTTGGTCTGCAGTTGGAGACTCATTGTGGAATTCACTTGACTACTTCTTCTATGTGCCGCTGGCAAATCTTATACGTGTTGTTCGTATCCTAAGTATTATTGTTCATTACCAACCTTCATATGTTTATTCTGTTCAGTAACCTTCCCTAGGTAAACACAATTACTTACCATTTTATAAAGATTTATTATTTATTATTTTATAAAGAAATAAATTTGTAAAGAAATCTTTATTCAAAAATTTATAAAACCTACAAAATTTTCAACAAATTGTCTTCTTTGGAATGATTGGAAAAACATCAGTGAATTGTCAATCAATTCAAACTTTATAAAATGGTAAATAAAGATTTCATTGGTTTACATACTTTTATAATTTAGTAAAAGTTTATAAATTTATGAATTAAAAAAAAAAAAAAAAACAATTTAAAAAAAATCTAACCCGAATGTGCATTGACAATATATTTTAATATATATTTACAAGAAACTAAACAAAATAAAGCCACCCACAAAAATAAAAGATGCTGATGAGTACCAAAGAGGAAAGTTCCTCAGAACAACTGTCATGAAGATATTTATGGAAAAGACAGAGGAAAGCTATGCTATGCTGGCAGGAAAAGGACTGATTTGTAGAACACTATCAATCTACCCCGTGGATATTGTAGGTTGTACAAGTATGCAAATTGCCATGAAAATATTTATAGAAAAGACAGAGGAAAGCAATGCTACAGTGGCAGGAAATGGACTGATTTGTAGAACATTATCAATCTACCCCATGGGTATTGCAGGTTGTAAAAGTATGCAAAGATTCAAAAGCCCACTTAACAGTTTAAAGCAAACTCAGCTCAATGTCGCTATTTATAGACCAATCTCTTTATGAGGTCAACTGTAGCTGGTCACTTCAATTGTTATCTGATAAGGGGAATGATAGAAGAAAAAAAAAAATTCAACTGGCAATTCAATTACACAATATGGTTTTTAATGACCATCTGTTACTTATAAGTAATATAATCACCAAATATAACTTACATTACTATGGTGATTACCAATCTTATTCTATATGCTATGTCTCTTCAGGATGCGGGCGATCATGGCTCTCCATAGCTTTCTATCTCTCGTAGCACTAATTAATGTTTTTCCCCCTTACTATCTGTTTATGTTCATACAAGCAGAAACAAAAGTGATTTATGTAATTGGTATTTTTATCATAGCGGATTAACAATTTTCTTAAATCATCATTGCTTAAATTATTTTTGCCAAATGATTTGAGTTATCCAACCCATAGAGTAAGACAATAAACCTCAGGACCATCTTTGAGGTAAATAATGCAAAGAAAGAGATGAGATTGACCAATTTGTTTTTTATGTCTTATCAACCCTTTGTGGGTTATTTAAAGCCTAAATATTGTAAAGATAATGTAAATATTGCCTTAAATTTTTTTTTTTTTTTGAGGGGGAATAAATGAGTTTTTATGGATACAAATCCTACTGTTTACCCCATAAATGGGGAGGGAAGAAATGGATTCATACCTTTCTTCTGGGTATTTGTGTGCAAGTGAATTTAACAAAATTGACTGGAATTTGAACTCAGCTCTGATTTCTCTTTCTGAGACGCTATCCAATTCACCATCAGCACATCCCCAAAAATGAATTTTATAGGTATTTACTAAGTTCAGCTAAGTCCGGTACAAGGGAGTATACCTCTTGAAGATTAAACTTACGACACTTGTGACCATATACCTCTATTTATACAAAGTTTATATGCACTTTACAAATGTTCTGGTATGAAATAAAGAACATTTTTTTGTTTTGTTTTTTTTTTAATCTTAAAACAGTGGCTAGTTGACAAGCTTCACTTTGTATAAACCTCACAGTTTTCAATCCTCTACTCTTTCTGAATGAATTATGCTCAAAAGCAATGAACAGACTGAGTGAAAAGAAATTTATTACCTCACAACAATGGCCACCTACCCACATTATAAGGTTTAGTGTTTTTGTCTGTGTGTGATCAGATTTTATTTTTTTTTAAATGTACTTTTTCTTTTTTTTTTCCCTCACTTATTTTTTAAACTTTGGAATGTTTAGTCATAACTATTTCAATGCAGGTTGGAGTTGCCAAAGAAAAAAAAAAAAAAAAATAAAACACTTGTTGACTGACTTTCAAAGATGTATCATTATTCTTTTTTTTTTATCACTGGATGTTTTTGTTACCTAGAAAAAGTTTTTTTTTTTTCTTTGCTTTTCATAAGCCTTAAGGTAAATACCAATCTGTTTGTAAGCAGTCACAGGGAAAATCTTAGTGGCTGAAAATTCAATCAAAGGCCTCAATCTTTATTTATAAAAGGCTACAGTGTTGTTTATTAACTTATGAAAAATATATATATCACATCTGGCCTGGTGTTTCTGCGAAATCTTTAGAGATTGTTGATAAAATACAAAGAATAATCTGCAATGTTATTGGTCCTGACCTGGCATATCAATTTCAGTCACTTTCCCACTGCCATAACATTGCTCCAGTGTTCGTTTTTTATAAATATTTTCATGTTAGTTGTTATGATGAGCGTTCCTCTTTGGTATCTAGACTTTATGAATTTAAGTGCAGTACTAGATTGGCAACTAGGTCTCAACATTTTAAAGTTGAAATGGTTAAACTATAAGTTTTATGCTAAGTTTCTTCTTCTCTTGCACTTCTCACCTGTGGAAATCTCTTCCAGCATCTTGCTTTCTGGTCAAATTTGATCTTCAAAATTTAAATGCAATCGCAATCATTATCTTCCGTCTTCTTAATTCCAGTTCTTTTATTGTTCTCTCTGCTTAATTTTTTTTCCCCCCATATTCTCTAACACTCAGTCACCCTTTGCATCTTAATGAGTTTATTGTTTTGCTTTGGGTGAAATGATTAAAAATCACATATTTTCTAGACTGGGACAGATAAATGAAGCTGCTTGGTTACAGATGACACTGTCTCTCTAGTTACTCCAATTAGTTTTTGAGCACAGGGAGATCAGAATTTTGAAAGCCGATTTTAAAAACAGTCAATATTTACACTATTTACAAGTGGCCTATTGTATATAATTGGTATGTAATGTTTTATGGTAGATATAGAAATAGTTACAAGTGTTTACCCACCAGTAAAGTGGCCTTGAGTATTGAAAATTCAGTGGAGGCACCTAGTCTAAGAGTTCAGTTCAGAATTCCCTGTAGGTTACCCAGATCAATATAGATCTGAAGAAAGCCAGAGGGAAACACAGCCAAAATGTTGTGATAACAACAACACAGCGGAGGACGATGGTCAGTATGTAAATAGTATAATCATAACTCCTCATCCCAGAAATTCAACCAGTAATTAATAGTCAATACTTGTAACATTAACAATATTTTCATAGATACATATTTATGTGTTTTTGTGTTTGTGTACATATATACAGGATATACAGGGTGCGATGGATAAATTGTCACCTAAATTACACAAAAATAAAAATAACAATGACATCTTATTTTAACAGATATATTTACCAAAATTACACAAAAATATCTTGAAATACTAAAGAGAAAATTTATTTCATAAAATCGCAATTGGCTTCAACCACGTCCTCGAGACAGCTTCGGAATATCCTGCAATTCTTCTGGACAGTCTCCAGTTAGTGCATGCAGCCATAATCTTTGCCTTCAATTCATCTTTGGTGTTACAAGGAGTTTTGTTGGTCTCTCACTCAACTGCGCCCCACACATAATAATCAAGGGAGTTACAGCTTGGGGAGTTAGGTGGCCAAATGTAAGGGGTGATGTGGTTGCAGAAATTGTCCGACAGCTATGACTGGGTTCTCCTACTTGTGTCTTCCAGCAGCCTCCTCTTGACCCGGGGCAGCATTACCTCCTCTAGGCACTTTATGTAGGCCTCCATCTGAATCTGAGACCTGTTAAATAATAGCTTAGCAGATTATTATTTTTAGGGGTAGTGTATGTCTGCTTTGACTGCCTCAGGTTGACATTAGGGATCAGATACAAGACAAAATAAGGAAGTCGATTTTAACTAACCAAATGAACACAGAATTGATAGAGATATAGAAAGGTTTTTCAAGGAGTCGAGTCTTAACTGTCGAGCAATATAGATGGTGGTTTTTTGTGTCTGGAAACATGTCCCCAGTGGAGGTAGAAATGTATATGTCAGCATTAATAAAATAGCCAAGTTAAAATTCCCTGTATTGAAGTTCTTTTGTCTCTGAACCTTAATGACTAGCAATCACCAGCCGAGAGAGAAAATTGTAACTCATGATCAAATCAACACTGTTACTCAAGACCTCCCCAAAACGAGGGGGCTATACAACCCTCAAAAACAAATTTGGGAGTTCTTTTCTTACCAGAACAATCAGATTGAATTTTCTAAGCTGCTATACCCAGTAATCACCATTAAACTCATCAAACTCTTCTCAAATCCTCTACACTGTCCTCAGATTGATACCCAGTCTGAAATGTTCATATTGGAACTTCTGGCATGAATGCCAAGTAGTACAGCATGCCATTTACAAATTTCTGGTGAATTGCATTATGGGGATCTTTTTCTTAAAGACGGTGCCCAACTGACCCTACTATACAGTACAGTTGACAAAATCACAAACAAACAACATTCATGTGCAAAATTAAAAATATAAAATGGTGATAATTTACCCATTGCACCCTGTATTGGATCATTATATATATATATATATATATATATATATATATATATATATGACATTTTTATGTTTATACATTCTTTTTTATAGATACAAATATTTAAGTAAATGCTCTGTTTATAATAAACAGTATTAACAACATTTACCAGCCTGAATGTCCAAGAAATTGTCATAGAAAATATGCATCCTCCGACAGGAATCTTCTAGCAGCACTACCTCCTCAAGGCACTTGATGTAGGTCTCTGTGTTGAGTCTGAGGCCCTCACCAACAAATTCAGGTTTTCTTTACCTATCAGAACCATCAGAATGAGTTTTCCAAGCTGCCATTCCTACGTAATCACCATTAGACTCATCAAACTGTTTCCAAATCCTCTGCACTGTCCTCAGATTGACACCCAAACACTCGGAAATGTTCATATTGGAGCTTCCAGTGCAAATGCCAAGCAGTACAGCATGTTGTTTCCAAATTTCTGGCAGAGTGAATTGTATTATGGTGATCTTTTTCTTAAAGACGGTGCCCAACTGACCCTACTATACTGTGCAGTTGACAAAATCAAAAACAAACAACACTCATTTGTGAAATTAAAAATATAAAATGGCGACAATTTGCCCATCGCACCCTGTATAACAAGCACAAAATATCATTAAAGAAATTGATATAAAAATAATAAATGAGAAAAATGAGTTTGCAAGAAAGAAAACAAACAGATTATGCAAGGTGATATCGGAAAGTTCCTGAACCTGGATCTCCTGGCAGACTTCATAAATGATTCCAATTATGAGAGAGAAAGCTGATGGATTGTTTGGCAATGGTCCTAATGGATGAGTTTTCTCAAAACATTTTTCTACATTTTTGGCATTATGCTAGTGATTGGTTGTCCTGAGTCCTCATTCATCTTAAACTAACACTCAACAGGTCTTGAAATGTTTGTTCCACTCAATTACCTGTGTTTGACCAAAAGGAAGTTTGTTAAAAGTTTGATTAAGAATTTTGAGAGTCTCTGTAGCAGATTTGCCAAGTTTCATACAAAATTTAATGCATGTGTATTGCTTGCATCTGTCAGTCATTGTAAAGGTCACAGAGCCATTATAACATAACCTTACAAACTATTGCGTAACAAATGAACATGAGTAGATCAAGCATTAACTGCACATGCATTTTCATTGAATTGTACAATCACAGATTGTACAGTTCAGGAACTTTCTGATGCCACATCAGATGACTAAGAGAACATAGTTTTTACATTAGCAGTGGCACATCTTATAAGATATTTTCCAAATATTCCATTATTTCTGAAAAAATCCTATTTAAAGAATGCTTAAGTTCTGTGTGTTTTTGGCTCCTCCCTCAGCCAGTTACATCTCCCCATTAAACCTTGGTTTCACTGCCAATTGCATCCCCAAGCTACATACTCAGAATCCCGGATCAACCAATGAATCTATTAGAAAAAAAGAAAAACAAAACTTTAGTTCCACTGAGTTCACATTGTGTTTTCAAACCTTTGCACACCAAATTTCAGCTGAGACAACTTGATGCACCATCGCTTAAAACTTTCATAACTAAGTAGATCCTGATTTCTCCAACACAACTATTGATAACTTGAATAAAAGGCTGTTAAACTTTAAAATCCTGCCTTGGTCCTGAAATCTTGAAGACATGACTGAATTGCAAACTGACTCAACAGATTTGATATATATTCTTGAGTAACATAAATGAACCATACTTTGCCATAATGGCTACACATAATGATAAAGCATGCTTGGTTTGAAAGTAGTTTCCCAAATTAAAAAGGGAATACAGGATCAATTCCTGTTGCAAGGCACATTTTCTTTATTAAGAATATTATATATATATATAAAATAGATGTTACCTCTTTGGCCAGCATACCCTGACAATCCGCATAGGTGAAACCTAGGTAAGTTTGCCTGGCTCTTTAGGTTCATAGTTACATTTGCTCTACTTAGTGTATTGAGCACTTTGCTTAGTTATTTTTGCTTTACTCGTGTTGGAGGTTTTTTTCTTTGGACTCGGAGCTTGGATTCTGATTGATTGCTTTCACCTGAATGACATGTTCTTAGTTCTTTCTTTTTTTATTCCTTATTTTTCCTTGGGTATTGATTTGTTCATTTACAAACCAAAACACCTAAGGTCTTTCCGAATGAGTATACTTACTTATATTTATAAGATAATTATTATTATTTTTTATATATATATATATATATATATATATATATATATATATATATATATATATATATAATATATATAATATATATATAATATATATAATATATATATATATATATATATATATATATATATATATGATTAATACAAATATGAAATTTGTCACTTAGTTGATTGATGTTATATTCAGCAACCAGATCCCAGAGTTTCGCAGATGGACCTTTTAGTAATTACTCTGTCCACTTGTCAGGAGATACCAGGAATTGACTACTTATTTTCATTATATAAAGTTAAAAAAATATTAATTTATGCACTTTTTATTGGTGTAAAGTTGATGTTTTTTTTCCTTTTTTGATTGTGTGTGCATGTGCAGGTGTGTATGTGCATACTTCTAAATAAAACTCTATTGAATAGTGACTGGCCACAACTATAAGTTTCATGCATATTCATGCTGTCATTAGGTTTTTCAGCAAATTATTATCCAAAATTTTACAGCAAGGGTAGTTAATGTGTAAATACTATACACACAACAAGCAAAATCAGTGAGGGTGGAGAAACACCCATACAGATAAGATGAAAATGGCAATGAAAAAAAAAAAAAAAAATAACCATGACTTAGAGTTCTGGGTGACATCTGGATTAATGTGGAAGAATCTAGAAGTGACCATTCAACACTACTTTCATCATTACATGATTTGCTAATGATTGAATCAAGTTAAAAATTTGGTTGGGGATACCATAGCCCTTTTGCTTGTGAAGAAGACCAACATGCCAAACCCTGTCAAAGGCCTTTGAGATATTTAGAGCCACAGCTTGAGCTTTACCATTCTTATGTTGAACAAGATTCACCTCACTAAATCCCTTGCAGCCACGCTTAATCAATACAACTCAATTATGGCTACTCCTTTAAGATGCTTGAATAGATAACCAACACATTAACTGAACCACCTTGTAGACTACATGCTATATCACATAACTGCCATTAATCAGGAAGGGAGAGGGAGGAGCTACATGTTATTTAATAGCTGTCTCTTATTTTTGGCACTTCATTTTAAATGTCAGTTAAAAAAAGAATCATAAAGCAATTCACATACATGACATTCAATAATCCAACTCATAATATAATCCAAGGATTAGTCAGAGTGATACCACAGAAGAAACAACAGCAGTTTGCTCACAGCCTGGTTTTTTATAAAAGAAAACGAAATAGGCCTAGATAATTACAAAAAGTGCCTTAATCTTTCACAAGCAGATAAATTATCAAAAGAAGTGACAGTATAAAGCAGATATAAAAAAAAAAAAAAATTAAAACCAAAAAACTTTTCATTTTTATTCAAAGAAATACGGATGTACATCATGGTGTATCGTCTGAATATTGGGTAATCATTTTCCAACATAGGATCTTATTTCATTCCCTAGACCATAATTTAATTCTTTAGTCTGAAGATCAAAGTGTAGTCTTGTGTACCAAATATGAGTACTATTATGATTATATCTTTAACCCCCCACCACCAACACCATTCTCCTTCAGTACAGAACACTTATTATCTTTCAAATAATTTTCCCTGCAGCACAATTATTTTGTACCATGTTTATGAAAGCTATAAAAATTCCTGGCAGAACGTTTATTTGAATCAGCATGCTTATTTTACAAATAGAAAACTGTCAAGACTGTTTCTGATGGCATTTATATTTGGTAAAAAAGACTATATTATGACTTGCCAGTTGTGGTTAGCAACTCTGCATGGGGTGACTCTCAGGCATTGTACATTTACCAATGCTCATTCACACCTTACAAGATGAAAATTCTATTATGCTTAATTATAATACCATTGGGAGCCATTAATGTTAATTCTCAAAGTGGTGTGATCTATATAATACTAAAAGTCACATTATGTATGCCTGTCTGTAACCTCTAAGTCGCCAAAATGATGTATTGTAGCTAGAGATATTGAATTAACCATTTTTTTTTTTTAAATACTGTTCACCATGTACAATGCTCAAGAGCCACTAAAGGTAAAGGCACAGTTTATTAGGATATGTGGGGAGATAATGGTTAACCCTAGATTTTAACAGGTTAAGATTGTAGTGACCGGGGAAGCATGATCTTGGGTATTAGTTCCATAAAGTAGTAGTTTGTGGGAAACTGTTTGAGTGGAACTTACACCTCACTAGTAGACTACAAATGGAATGTAGGTGATTTGCTATGATGTGCAATTAGCCACAAAGGTTAGAACTTGTGGATCTAAGGAATATAGGTCATCTGAACACTTTCCATGGAAATAGCAATAAAGTAGCAAAAAGCTTGCAACATTTCATCTCTGGCAAAGGGATTGTAGGGTGGAAAATATTTTGTTACCCACAAAGCCATGTAGATGCTTTTGGAGTATATAGAAACTGGAAAGTGAAAACTGGGAAGTTCCTGCCCATCTATGGCAGCAGTACTCCATTTTTAGCCTGATCTAAAAATAGAAGATAGCAGGAGGAACCGGGAGGGATGGATCATATGTACATGTTCTGGGTCTGAGGTGAGCTTAAGTATGAATAGGTGTTCAAGGGATGAGGCCATTCTGAGAAAATACTTGTTCATCGCAATAGACAAAAATTCAAGTTCCATTTGGTGCTGATGTAACGTAATTTAAACAGTGATATCAAAACTAAAATGGATAGATTTCTCATGGGGTAAAGCACAGGACAAATAACAAATGCTGATTGGAAGGATAGGATTACAATATTGTCACAACCAAGACGAAGGGAATTTAACATAGCCAAAGATACATTCCAAAAGCTAAGCAGATTACTAAGAAATAGAAAAACTTTGTAAGAAACAAGGAAAAGAATAGTAAACTGCTACACGATCTCTATCCTCCTGTATGGCAGTGAGCACTAGATAAAGATGAAGCAACAGAAATGTGATTCTATAGAAGAATGCTGAGGATACCATGGACCAGACATGTGAGCAAGAACAAGCTTTTAGGGAAAATGAAAACAAAAAGGAAACTTATACTTAACACCAAGATGAGACAGTTGAGGTTTCTAGGGCACATAACGAGGAAGGCAGGCTTGGAAAATCTGATACTCACAGGACAGATTGAAGGCAAGAGAAACAGAGGAAAACAGCATATGACATACTTAGTGGGCTTGAGTAAATGGATGGTGGAACAGGGTTCAGAAAAAATAAAAAGACAAAATTTATTAATTGAAAAGAAGTTGTGGAGAGCCATGATCGCTTATGTCCTGAGGGGATAAAGTACATAAAGAGAAGAAATCAAACTGATTGCATTTTAAAAATTTAAGTGAAAATATGTTTGTAGGACAATACCAATTTAGGTACAAAACTACATTAATGGGTCACACAATGTGGAACAATCACATTCAACAGCTTACAGGAAAAGCAATCTTGCCTCCAGATTATTGTAAAAATTTCTAGAAATTTTGTGTTTTCTTAACACCAAAGTTTTTATGTCTTGAGTTTGTAAGAGAAGTATTCGCAATCTCCTATGAGGGTAAGTCAAAAATTATTCACACTTTCACCATAACATAATCTTTAAGTTTATTACACTGCCTTCTGCTCATGTATGCTTATAGTTGGTACTGTTATGGTCAGGTGATCAAAGTTTGAGCTTGATTGTGCCAGTTTTCTTGCTGTAGTTACAATGTAAACATGACCACTCCACTAGCAGTGTGCACCAAGGAGGAACAAAGAGCAGTGATCAGATTTCTCTGGTCAGAAGGTGCATCAGGGGTTGAAATTCATCATCAGAGGCTTTTAACACAATATGGTGACAGTGCACTAGCATGTAAAAGTATGTATGTGTGAATCAAGAAGTTTAAAAGTGACTGGAGCAGAATGTCCGTCAACTTCTACCACTGACAAGAAGATTCAGGAAGCTCAAGAGGTGGTAATGGCAATCATCAATGAGGTAGTATGTTCTCTTCAGATTCAGATCACTGCTCTTTGTTCATCCTTAGTGGACACTGCTAACGGAGTGGCTATGTTGGTACTGTAACAATAGTAAGAAAACTAGCACAATCAAGCTCATACTTCAATCACATGACCATAATAGTACCAACTATAAGCATTCATGAACAGAAGGCAGTGTGACAGACCTAAAGTTATTTTATGGTGAAAGTGCAGATAATTTTTTTTTTTTACTTATCATATTTATCAATTTCATTTAGGACAAGGACGATCATGACTCTCCACAACTTCCTATCCATCATAGCTCTAAACAATGTTTGTCTTTTTACTATCCCTCCCAATCCTTGTACTGACACACATTTAAACAAGGTCATTAAGTAGATGACTCATTGCTTTCCTCTGTCCCTCTTGCCTTCAATTTGTCTTGTGAGTGTCAATTTTTTTGTTATATACCATATCTATGAACACTAATGGGTATGTCCGAATCCTCATAAATATGTTAGACACTATTGTAAGTGGGGAGTAATATGCTGTCTAAGTAGTCCACCACTAGCAGTGGTTTACCTATTTCATGCCGCTGGCGAGTATTGTATTTTGTTGATGTTATAAAGATTACCATTTCATTTCCTACCTCCGTTTTGGTTATTCCTCATTCAGTAACCCTTCCTAGGTTACAACATTTTCTATGCCTTCTTTTCTCATTCTGTTTCCGAGAAATTTCAACTCTTTCTGATTCTATGTTTAAGTATCCTTTTTGTTTTCAGTTTCCTTAAAATTTCTTACACTTAACCCTTCTTCATAAAAGCAGCATGAAGAACGAGTTTAATAATCAGAACACTTCCTGTCATGATAACGACACTTCTCAAAATTATGTACACTGATGACATTCTGTTTACTCATAAGATGATAAAAAGGTAATGTCTGTTCACCCTTCATTTCAGTTTATTATTTGGTTTTAAGGTGTCAATAATTTAAGTATATTTCTCTACATTTGCACAGTTTATCTGTAACTATATATAAAAGACAAAAAAGTTAGAAAAGGCAAGATTCTTTTGAATTGTACTATTAAGATATCCAAGTCTATATTTTGTTCATTTGTTCAACTATGTTTAAAGTTAAATTAAAAATGAAATTAATAGTTAATGTTAATAAAAGGACAATTGAAGCACTATTCTTATGAGGTTTCTCAACACAACATTTCTGATTCCACTTTCAGCCTGGTTACCATTTCTTTTAAAACAATACCAAACTTAAACTCTTAACTGCATATGACAGAATTTTCTGTCATTGCTATTCTTTCAGGCTCAACTTCAAAGAAAGATTTCTGGTACAGTTTTTGCTGATTATTTAATAAAATTAAATTATGCTCCATTATCTTTTTTTTATCTTACATTTTTAGCAAGAACTGAAAACTTTCCTCATTTTCAGGTTTTATATTTGCATTCAGAAAAACTGAAATTGAAAAAAACACTTCTCTTTCTGAAATAATGCTGAGAGTAAACAGAGTTTGGTTTCTAAAATATGCAAGTGAGGATATCTCTAGAAAATCAATAGGGAGGTCAGCCAATGCCAGGAATAATGAAGATTTGAAGATTGGTGGAAAATGACAAAAACTGTTTAGAATTTTTAGAAGAACTGTTAAAATTCCAAAAGTTATTTAGATAAAAATTAGAAATTAGTAGTCTAAAAGAAAAAAAAATAACAAAATAATACTATTCTGTCTGCCATTTTCCAATGAAATATATACAATTAAAAGTAGGAAATATATTTTAGAAGTTTTTCAATGTACATATTATTCTTTGCCTGAGAAATTAAAGTCTTACACGGGATGGTTACAAATGGTAATTGTTCCAATAAATGATATTTCTGCATAACAGAAAGGAGATGACACCCCACTTTTCTAGCACAAAACATTTTTATACTAAAACCTTCAACTAGTTTCAATAAGTATGCATACTGAACAAACACACAAACTCTTTGCAAATAAATATATAGATTAAATTATGGTCGTGTAATTCTCTATATTCTTTCACTGAGATGAGAAATAATCAATAATTTCATACAGATAGCTTATGGGTTGTATTTAAGAAAAAAGAAATGTTTCCCTTCCTGTAGATATGAAAGTATTTAGTAGTATCATGGTTTCTAACAAAATATATGACTCAGGCACAAAAGCAGAAACAGAACATCTGTTCTTGCTGAATAGTTACTCAGAAATGAAAGAAAAAAAATGAGAGAGTGAAAACAGAAAAAATGAAAAAGCAAAAAAAAAAAAAAAAAAAAAAAAAAAATTAAAAAGGCAAAGAAAAGGGAACAAAAAAGAAAAAGTATAAAAACGAAGAAAGAAAATGGGCAAACATAAATATGGATAGGTTTGTTTATCCAGTTACTAAATATAGCACCACACACAGTATCTTCTTGCAATAACTTCCATGTCAAGAACCCTTGTTCAAAGCACAAAATATACTTCTATAGCTGGAAACCATTGACCAATTCTCAGAGTCACTGATTTGATGACAATCAGAACAGAAGTCTCCTCAGGTTTAGATAAGAAACTCAGGGTTGAAATGTCTGAAAAGCCAAGCCAACAAAATGTCACATAAATCTAAAGGTGATTGATTCCAAAGACTGATGATTGTATTGGAATAATTTCAAAGACAATAAGACTATATTAACAAGATTTTAGCAAAACAGTTTAAGTGTTGATCACATAGGGGTTTCAAACTAGCAGCTTCCCCCCCCACCCCGCCAATTTCAATGCTTATCATTGGTACACAGGAATCTCAACTCCAAATTATTCATTCAAAACTATGAGTATAATAGAACAACAGTCATATGTAGCTTGCTTTTTCCTTCACTTTTCAAAGGTTGAGGTGGTAATCTTGTAAATTATTCATTCACAGCTTACTACTATAATTTGCTGTTCCATATCTTGTCTGCATTTCCAATATGTCTCCTCTCGGTCACTGTCTGAAGAGCTAATATTTGCAGCAGATCTGTATATATACATATGGAACTCGGTAGGCCAGCTTGTCACCAATGATGTATTAGTATGATTTGACCATTAATTTATGTTCTGTTAAGGTTCTCCTTTGTTCAGGAAAGCATACGGCCAGCTAGTCATTTGATGAATTCAGATAATTCTTCCTATGACGCCACTGGTAACTATGTCTTTACATAAGCAAACGACAGTCTTTATATGAACAACTTAATCTCAAGGGTTTTTAATGATTTTTTATTTATTTTGGTCAAATAAGTAATTTATTGTCATCAATTTAGCTTAACTTGGCAAGTGTAGTGGGGTAGTAAATTACAGAGCCATATCCAGTTATACAGAACAACCACCAAGTTAATATTTAACTTTGATTCCTTAAGAATATCTTAGCTAATCTAATTTCTAAAAACTAATTTACTTTCTTAATTCTTTTCCTACATTTAATTATAATTATCATTAAAAGTGTGTACAAGTCATATAAGAGTTGGTGAGAAAAGATCAAATTCCATCAGAGTCTGTATTTTTTGCTTGTTTTTTTTTTTAATTATTTCACCTCAAGCAAGCCTATAATACCACTACGACACAAGGAGTTACTGCGAATGAAAGGGAATGAGAAAACTTTAGTGAGAAAGAACAATAAAAGAAACAGGATTCCAGAAGGAAGAAAATGGTAGTTGATGTTGCATTTAAATTTTTGATTGTAGTAAAAAACAGGAAAAAAACCTCTATAGGTGAGAAATGTGTGCAAAGACACTATTAGAATAGAGCTTAGTTACATGTAAGTATTTCAACAGTAAAAAAAAAAAAAAAATCTAGTTGCCAGTTTGGTACTACGCCTAAATTCATGTGGTCAAGATATCAAAGAGAAGAGCTCATTAGAACAATTACTGTGAAAATTTTTATAGAAAAACAGACAGAAGGAAGTCAAATTACGATGGTGGAAAAGTGGCTGGAATCAAGATGTCTGGTCAGGGCTGATAACATTACAGATCCTTCTTTAGATTTTGTCAAGATTTTTGAGATATATAACCAGAGTACAAGACAAGATATGGCAACAATATTCAATGCCTGAACAAATGGTACATTTATAAATGTGCAAGATAGGTTCTGATGAGAAAAATTGTCTAGCACAATACAGTGAACTGACATTCTTAGTAGCAGACCTCACAATTGATTCAATATAACCACTCTACGTCAATAGAAAATGTGAAATGAAGAAGTCACAATGAGTTGCTCTTCTGGAAGTTAGCATTAGTCATGGTGATGGTTCTTTATGATGCTTAAATGATAAGTTTCATTTTGGAGGTGTTAAAATTAACAAGCTATTTCCTGCCCCAGTTAACAACTGATTGGAGGTTGCTTTCGAGAGCAACTGCCTGTTTTACTTTGTTGGACCTATTATATTTACTATTAAGACAGGAATAAATAATTGTGCCCTTAATACCTAGTTGAGAACTGGCTTTTAAGAAAGGCCTGAATCCATCTCTTCTTACTCCAGCTATGGATTAAATAGCAGAGTAGAAAGAGTTATGGGTGGTAGCTAATCTAGGAAAAGGACAATTAAAAACTGCAGAGAAAGCAAAAAAAAAAAATACTGCACTAAATTTCTAGCAATTCACAGATGCTAAAGAAAAGGAACTTGTGGTGAGTCATGATTACCTATGTTCTGAAGGAACATAGCATTAAAAATAAACACACACAAGTTGTATGGATAGGAGTTTGTGATCCTGGGTTTCATGATCATTAGACAATTTTGATGATCGCAAAAGCATAAAACCCAGTGTCACAAACTCATATCTGTACAATTTATTAGCAGTTATTATGTTAACTGATATTGAGTGCTTTCCCCTAGGTACTGCACATATAATATATATATATATATATATATATATATATATAAAATCATTATATGCATCTAAGCCTTCTCTCACATCAGTTTTCCCCAATTTTAAGCCATAAAACTAGGCATTGATAAATTTAATTCTCTTTCTCAATCACTGTCAAGCCTCCTTGGCACTCTACTGAGTGAGTGGCCCACCACCTATTTCATCACAAGAGAAGAAAAGAGTAAAAAACAAAGAAAAAGATGAAAACAAAAAGAAAACAAAATGAAAAAACAAAAAGAAAAAAAACAAAAATAAAAAAAATAAAGAAGAAAAAATAAAAATAAAAATGAAAAAGATAATTTTATATTCCTCATTTTAATATTGAAGATTTTAGAGATACAGGTTTATTTAATGGATGCATATTTTTGCTAATGCTTCAAATCATTTTTTTTTTTTTTAAATCACCCACAGTAAAATTTCACATCTAATAGGCAGTGATCCTATACTCTAACTATAGGACAACAGGTTAAAAGGAAATAAAACAGGTCCATGCCAAGGTTGACTACTAAGGTGACTTTCATCAAATAGGCTATATGAAGTTATCAGGAAGTTAATTTTTTTTTTTTCTGGACCAGAGTGTTCACTCAACCACTTTTACCTGTTAGTCATAAAACATTTTAAGTTAATCTATTAAGGATGAAAATCAGCTTATAAATATCTACCTAGAATGTTTAGAATGTATTCAACACTCCTCAAAAACATACTGACTAGATGTGTTACTAAATAACCGGCTACTGGCACATTTATGATACAATCACAATGGAAATAATTATCTTTATTATTTAACAATAAAAAATTAGGTCCAAGATTAAACTTTCAACCTTACCAGAGTTCACACATTCAGCTACTTTTAAAAGCCTAACATTAATAAATTTTCAGTTTTGCTACCTGTAACATTTTAGGCCATATTTTAAAATAAACAGGGATAATTTTGACAACTGAAAAGTTAATATTTAGCAGTACTGAGATTTCAAATGTAGTTAAATTTTATATTCTGCTCTGTCGGCAAAACCCAGAATACAAATAAAACTTTTTTTCACCACAAGAAAGGCAATAAAGCCACTAAGATGCATGTGAAAGAATATAAAAAAAGGGAAAATATTAAGCAGTGGGAACAATAAAAGTACAGGAATTAAGAAGATAACTATTGACATTGAATTTAAATTTTTGAAGATCAAACTTGAATGGAAAGCATGAAGCTGGAAGAGAGTTCCACATATGAGAATGAGAAAAGAAACTGTTAGCATAGAACTTACAGTTATCTCCAGCCATTTCAAATGTTAAATGGTGAGATCTTGCCATCATTCTACAACTGTGTTTAAAATCATAAAGTTGAGATATCATAAAGGAAAGATCATCAGAACAATCATAATAACAGATTGTTCATGGTCATTTATTATGATTACTTGCCAATTTGACCATATCAAACTGATCAGACTAACTCTGAAGACAATATTAAAAGTAAATGCTTACAGACTATTATATAACACATATTTCTCTAAGATTTCTCAAATATCCAAGCTGGTAGACAAAAATAAATAGTTTAATAAATAAACAGAACATTTACTCAAATACAAGTATCTATTAAAAATAACATTTAAGTAATATATATGTATATATATATATATATATATATATAAAAAGAGGCACGGTGTAGTGGACAGTGGCTCAGATTGAGGAATCGGAGAGCCAAATTTGAATTCCATTTGAATCGTTTACATTCACTTACGTGCTAATACCCTTGGGAAAGGTATGAATCCTCTTCTTCTCCCTCCAGCTATGGGTAAATAGAAGGACAGACTGGGTTCTATAGTTTGGATGGCAACTGGCCTAGGAGAATGACAACTCTGAATTCAAAACCTGTGGAAGGTCATTTGGGGACCTTGTGGCACGTAGTGCACCAGGTCTCTGTATTTGACCCTTCAAGAAGTGTGGTTGGTTCTGCACAAAGCCTACACCACTATAATCAAATCATACATGCTAGTGTTTGGGCTGTCTGAGCTGCTTGACCCTCATATGTCAAATATGACATGAGAGTACAATTATATATATATATATATATATATATATATATATATATATATATATATATATATATATACACACACACATGAACATTGAAGTCAATACTCAGAGGTGATAGACTGCTTCATGGTAAACGCAATCATCAGGCCATAATAACAGTGACCTGAATCTTCACTTATAAACACATACAGAGTATGTGATGAATAAATTGTCACCATTTTATATTTTTAATAATATTATTTACATGCGTGGTGTTTCTTTTTGATTTTTTTCAACTTACTGCATAGCAGGGTCAGTTGGGCACCATCTGTGAGAAAAAGAGCACCATGACGCAATTCACTCTGCTAAAAATTTGGAAACGATATACTGTACTGCTTGGTATTCATGATGGAAGTTCCAATACAAACATTTTGGAGTGTTTGGGTGTCAATCTGAGGACAGTGCAGAGGATTCAGATATAGTTGAATGAGTCTAATGGTGATCACAAAGGTGTTTGAAGTAATCACTAGTGATGGCAATGTTATGCCTCCATTCATCTTCCCACAGGGCCTCAGACTCAAAACGGAAGCCTACATCAAGTGGTAGTGCTGCCTTGGGTCAAGAGGGTGGCTGCTAGAAGACCCTATGTCTGGCAACATGACTCTGTACAATACCACACAAGCAAGACAACCCAGTTATGGCTGTCAGACAATTTCTGTGACTACATCACCCCTTACAACTGATGACCTAACTGCCCAGAATGAACATAATGTTTGATTAGAGACCAGCAAAACTCCTAATCAAAGATTAACTGAAGGCAAGAGTTATGCAAGAGAGAAAGAGAAAACTCCTTGTAACATCAAAGATTAAGGAAGGTAGAGAAGGATTATGATAGGTAGGTAGAGACAAAAGATAAATAAGGTAGAGAGAATAGATAAGATAGGTAGAAAAAGATAAGATAGGTATGGTAAGAAATTTAAGATAAGATAGGATAGGTAGTAGAGAAAAGAGATAAGATAGATAAGATAGGTAGGTAGAGAGAAAGAGATAAGATAGGTAGGTAGAGAGAAAGAGATAAGATAGATAGGTAGAGAGAAAGAGATAAGATAGATAGGTAGAGAGAAAGAGATAGATAGGTAGAGAGATAGGTGTTAAAATAATCAGATTTTGTTGAAAATACACAATGATTTATGCTTTATTAAAATTTGATGTTCAAATTCCTGCTATATTTTATTTGGGGCAAAAATGAAATAGTTTCAAAGAATTATGTTGAACAAAAAAAAGCAGTTTAAAATGAAGTATAAATTTGTAGTACATCCTGATAGGAAATGGTAATTTAAGAATGAGGTCACAGTTACTCCCCAAAAGCTGGTGGAAATCAAACATTAGTGAGCCAGTACTTCCTTAACTAAGATTATTAGCTTACAGTACAGTTAAAATGACTAATTATCTCAAGTTCTGAATAAAGGCAGAAATGACTAATTTTGAGGATCTCTGACAAAAATTTTACAAAGCCAGATGAAAAAAAAAATATGCTGATTGATTTGTTTTTTTTTTTTTTTACAGCTTTGTGGGTTATTTAAAGCTGAAACATTTTAGATTGTAAGAATTTTATTTTATTTTTTGCAAGTGAATATTACATTAACAACTTCTACTATTCAACTCATAGTTTAAGAGAGAGGAAATGGATTAAGAAAATAAAAATAATAAATGCATATTTGGGTAGCAATCCTTCTTTTATGGAAGTTTCATTAAAAACAATTGACAAGGTTGATAATACAAATATAATAGCATCATCCACATCCGATTCTGAGTATAAAGGTTCTTTTTGCTGCTATTTTCTTGTTGCTTCCTCACTTAGCCCATGGAATTTTCAATATAATTCTGTAGAATCACAATTCTGTTGATTCTGTTTTTTCCTAATCCATGGAGAAATTGTCCAACATTCACTACCATATAAGAGGATGGATATCACATAGCAATCCAGCACTCTTTTCTTTGTCTCTAACAATTTTATTTTTCCATTTCTTAGCACCTTGCTTAGCTTTTGGAATGTTGGTGTCACTTCCAAGATATTTATGCCCTTGAAGGTCATTTAGATGATATATTTTTCACTTGTACATGAAGTTTTTGTAATACTTAAAATTTCCAACAATTTCTTCCACATTTCTTCTTTCAGCAAACAGCCTTCAGTCTGCCTTTCTTTAAGTAAAAGAGGGGCTTACAGCTACATCCCATCAAAGCATTGGTTCACATATGAACACCAAAGTTAAGCAACATCAAGCCTGGTAAGATGGATCACAGTTTGGGAATACCAAGTACTGTAAGCTTGGATGTGCCAGTGATGTAATGGATAATGGCTCAGAATTGTTAATTGGAGAGCCAAGTTCCAAATACCTTTTGGAAAGGTATGAATCCACCTCTTCTCCCCCAGCTATAGGTTAATTAGTCAAATTTGTATCACTAAACCATTATTATCTAAGAAAAAAAAAAAAATCTTACAATCTAAAAATATTTTCTGGCTTTCACAGAATTTTAATCAGAGAGCCAAGTTCCAATTCCAGTTGGGTTCATTATATTCACTTACATGCAAATACCCTTGGGAATGGTATGAACCTACCTGTTCTTCCCCCAGCTATTGATTATTAAGACCTGTATCACTAAACCATTATTATCTCAAAATAAATAAATAAATAAATGAAAATAAAAAAATTCCTACAATCTAAAAATATTTTCTGGCTTTAAGTAACCTGCAAAATGTTGATACACTGTAGAAAATGAATAAATCAAATTATTTAAGAAAAACAATTTTAAAAATGAACAAGTGAACAATATATCTTGTACTTTTGGGATCTTCTACAAGCATATCATTGCCTTCATAGTTTTTAGAAAAAAAACAATCTTCCCAAGATGCACAAAATTATTTCCCAACAACTTTCTTTAATCTATTTAAGTGACATGGCTGCCCTCTGTCTAATACAGGAAAGTCCTGACACGCAAAAGCATGTGTCCTGCACAGGATCAGTGGTGAACTCTGGGCAAAGAAATGGCTTGTAAATTTTATCACCTCCAAAACAAATCTGCTTTCATTTAATCATCACAGAGAATTTTTTTTTTGCCTGCCATCAGTATGGCCATTCTGGGTATGATGATAAACTACATCCGCGTCCTGGGTAAGACGATAAACTATGTCCAACAGCAAGGCCTCTGATCAGGAGGTTTTGAGGAGCATGGAACCACCTCTAAATTGCTGGTGTTTCCAGGTCTACCCTGACCCAGGGTGGTAGCACCTGTTAGGGTCCCAGCTATGGGCAAATAGTTAACCCCAAAACTGAGGTAAAAAGCATTATGAAAGTGTAAAAATAGGTTTTAATACCAGAAATACTTTGTAAAATATTATTACCAGAAATAAATTTTTGAAGAAAAATTAAAAAACTTACCAGCAAATATATTTTGAAAAAAAAAAAAAAAAAAAAAAAAAAAAAAACTATTACCAGCAATACATTTTTGAAAAAAAAAAAAAAAAAAAAAAATATTACCAGCAATACATTTTTTAAAATAATATTACCAGCTATACATTTTTGAGGAGAAAAATATTACCGGAAATAGATTTCTGACAAAACAAAATATTACCCGGAAAAAAAAAAAGTTGTCAGCATTAAATAACCCATTGTGGTTGATATGCTGTAAAACAAAAGAAACCAAACCAAGCCATCAGCATGGCTGATACTAAATTCTAGAATAGCAACACATTATGACTTCTTAGCCTGCACTGACATGAAGTGCAGCAACTATATCAAATCAATTGTTTCATCTACTGCAAGGAAAGTTGATTCACTGTGTCATGGCAGAAAAACTTTCACATCAGAATCCATCTTGCACATTGACCATTTGTTCATGCATTGTATACTGTTGCCACATCTGGTTTGGTGTTCCTGCCGTACATCACAAGATTCTTAACAAAATCCAGAGAAGGATCCATAATGTAATCAATCCTGCCCAGCAATCTTGACTTCAGTCACTTTCTCAAAGACATGACATAACTTCCCTCTATCTTTTCTACAAATATTTTCATGGTAACTGCTCTGACAAGCTTTTTTCCCCTGGTGACCCAACTACATGAATTTAAGTGTGATACTAGATTGGCAATTAGGTCCCACCCATTTCCTGCTAACATAGCTAAATGCAACTGCCACTTCTACTCCAATAGTTTCTCTTCTTGCACTTCCCACCTGTGGAACTTCTTGATAACTACAATTTTCAAAAATTTAAATGCAATGTCAATCATCATCTATTTTCTTGAATTCCATTCATCTTTTGTCCTTTCCTCAATCTTCCTTATGCTCAATCTTTTCTCTCACTTTCACACTCTGTAACCCTCTGCATACTAGTGACATTCCTTTCTTGCTTGGGATGAAATGATTAAAAAAAATGCTTCAGTTGTTTTTTTATCAATCTATTGAACAGATAGGAATTAAATAAGTAAATATTTTCATAAAAAGAATTTAAAAAAATCAGTTTGCTTAAGGTGGCTAGGTTAACGCACTAAATAAACCAAATATGTTACCCATTTCAGTCAATCAGTAAACAGCCACACCTGTTCATATCCCTAGAATTGATTTATGAAATGACACATCAGCAAGTCAACCTACTGACACAAATAAAACCGGTAATAATTCAATAAATAATATTGATCACAATCAATGTTTAAAAGTCCATGTTTTATCATTTTTGTCTGAATTTCTGAGATGAGAACTTTTTATTTACATTATTTATATTCAGACTATTGTCCGCATCGTTGTTGTTTATAACAACATTTTGTCTTCTGTACACCCCAGGTGTATATTGATCTGGCTAACCTGCAGGTTACCCAGATTGATATACATCTGAAGATAGATGGCGAGCACAATGGTTGAAACACTCTGATAACAACAAGGATGAGGGCAATAGTCTGAATATAAATAGTGTAAACCATGTTTTATAGTTATTAACGTCAACTTCAGATGAAACAAATTCAATTCCAAACAAGAAAAACTTACATAATTTAGAAGGATTTTTTTTTTTTTTTAAATCCCAGTTATTTTAAATATATTTTTAAAAATCTAAAACTGTGGAATTAATCTAAGGAAAACTATCTATATGTATTAAAGACTATATATACATTTTAATATATATCAAGAACAATTTTAGGAAAAGCTATGACAAAGTTGAAAAATTTTGTGTGTGATAATCTTTATAATATTGAAATTAACAAAAATAGGAAAAACAAAATTTAAAATGTCAGTTTCTCCTTCATATATATACATTTTCAACTAAATACTAAAGGACAAATAGATTTTCATAAATATATTTATGTCTAAGGTACACAGTAAATTATTATTTGGATTATTTAAAATTTTAAAAAAGGAAAAAATTTTAAACAAAAATCATAAATTAAAAATTTTTACAATCCAAATTTTGGTGAACAAACATTGTGCAAAACTTTGAACTTCAATTTTATTTTTTAACTCATATGAAATCCAACATTTACAAAAAAAAAAAATTTAAAAAATTGTGACAAAGAATGAGTGTTCAGCAACTACATAAAATAATTTTAGTTTGAATAGCAAAAGGAAAGTGTAAACATCTATGACTTTAGTCCAACTAAATAATATTAAACAAAACAAAATCTTTATTTTTGAGAAAAAAAAAGTAGTTATATATGAAAAATTTTTTCCCTTTTTATTCAGATTTTCTGAAATGACATTTTCAAGAGAGACTCCTTAATTTGTAGAATTTATTGAAAGTTTCAACTGACAATTTTAACAAATTTTCTTTTCTTTAATGGCTGTGTGGAGAGACAGACAGATAAGGTAGAGAGACAATTGACTAGAGAGACACATAGATAATCATCAGAGGGGGATAGACAGCAGATAGAGAATTTGATGTATTATGAGAAAACAGAGAGAGATAAGACAGATAGAGAGAGATAGATAGTGCGGATTTAGTGCAACATTATATATTTTAGACAGATTAAATGCAGACAGAACAAATCTAAAAATGCTGGAAGAATAATTCATAATTTGGACAGGAATATGGACAAACTCATTAGATGCTGAGAGATAGAATAAATTTTATCAACATTTTGTGTCCACTTCTCCAATTATGAATTACCCTTCATAAAAAGACCATCTGAAGCTGTGGCAATTGTCTAATGAATCATATTCTTCTAATTATATCTTTGGAAGAATTATAATTTCTTTAGACAAACTCATTAGATAAATTGACTCTCCACTAAGACCATCTTAAATTGTTGGATCTATTCTTCCTAATTATATCTAAAATGGACGGTGATAAACTAATTTATTGAGAGAATTTTAAATTATTTTTAGTAGGATTATAGGATTATAAATTTTGTGTTGTTGATGTTAGAAGTGCTATCGGTGGTAACTAATCTTTTGGATTTGTGGACTTTATATGCCAGTTTTCTAACTTTGAGAATGAAATGATGATTAAGTTTTTTTGTTATGACTAGTAGATTTTTATTGTGGGACATAAAAAAAATTTAATGACATAGAACCTACCACTGAATTCACACATGACTTTGAAATAGGCAAATCCTCGACATTTTATTTTTACCTATAATAACAAATTGGGTTTGCAGTAAAGTCTAAAATTTACTAATGGCTTGATGGTAATTAACTGGTTAAATTTAATCACCAGTTACTTACCATTGCCTGAAGAAATACAACCACAGTATTGAAACATGAAAGCTTTTGTGTAGCGATTTTAAAATGTTATTATAATCTCTTATAATAAATATATATATATATATATATATATATATATATATAAGTCTGAGAAAGCAGGAACCAGAGGGCTACCCATAATAATGCCATCTGCATGTAAGTGTTGCCAAAGTGGCCATAAAATGGAACTAAAAGGGTTTAATTTTAAGAGACAGGCAAGATCAATTGTTAGAAATATTTAATTATGATGATGTCTATAGTGTCATTAACAGAAATCATTTATGAATAGGTTTGCTACATTGAGTGAGATTAACATTTCACTGTAGAGTTTGTGGAATTAATATTTACCAGACAAATATCGAGTGATTAATTTATTCAGAGATTTTGAAAGTTGACAATATGAGAGTGAGGACCTGTAAAATTATTGAGCATAGAGGAGAACTAAGTTTACAGATTTTAACCATCTCCCTTTATGTGACCCAATCACTAGTTATCTTTTGTAATTTGAATGAATCAATTTATGTGTTATTTGTAGGGATGAGATTTCGGTTTCTTTCATTCTGATCTGAGGAGGGCTATCTAATGAAGGCAAAATGTATCATCTTTAAAACAGCTTTTCCACTTTGTCTGATTCATCAAAGATCTTGTTTGGATTCTATATCCCGTCAACATTATATATTAAAAAAAGAAATAACCAAATATATGTATATAGGTGTATATGTGTATATTCCCTCTGTGTGTGTGTGTGTGTGTGTGTGTGTGTACAAATGTTTTACTAATCCCTCATAGTGAGACAGTGTGTATGTATGGAGAGGGAATACAGACATATACACGCATGCTGACAGAAACACACGAAAATGGAAATAGATCTAAGAACACACAGGGGTCATTAAAACATTAAAAATAAGATACCGATAACTAATTCATCATTTCTCTCAGACCAATCTTAATTGTTTTATGACACTTCGCACAGAACTCTTCATTGCCAGTTCAAAAAAGACATTCAGATTACTAACACCCAAAAAATAAGAGAATGTCTCATATCGAGAATATTTAACAATGAAAAACATAAAGGAGAAAAAAAATTAATTATTTTTGATAATGTGGAAATCTCCACCTTTTACCTGATGACGGTCATGAGACCAGAAACACATGTAGTAAAATTATGGAAAATAAAGTATAATATTTTTTAAAAGTATCCACCTATCCACATTACAACCAAAAATGTTTGCAGTATCTCTTCTTTTTAATATACACACTTTTCTCTTGTAGGAACTACTATAACCTTTCTTATATATATATATATATATATATATATATATATATTATATATATATATATATATATATATATATATATATATATATATAATTTGATATAGGCATAAGATAGTAATAAATATCTACAATTCATTGATGGTCTAATTGAAAGCACAACCAACTTAAACATAATCACTGCTTCAGTGTTTGAAACTAGGCCTTGAATATGTGCAATATCCTCACCATCCTTCTCTTCCTCCTCAACATTTTCCAATGGAGTTAGAAGTTCAACAATAGCCTATTCTCTGTGATAATTCAAATGTATGTCCTTTGTCTGAAAACAACAATGAAATTAACAAGAATTAATTGAGTTAAGCTTATCAGCATTTTTATCAAAACATTGCATAAGGTTTTCTAAATTCTTACCTTGTTTTGAGGTGATATATTAGAATCGGTTTAGTTCAAGTAATCAAAAAAACTTACAGATGATTTCAATTCTTCCCTCCATTTCACATCCAGGTAATTGAACTCCAGAATATTAAGGTATGGATAATCAAGGAAATAGTGCATTTTAAAGACTTTTTGTACTATTATAACATCTATTTCTAACAGATTCTCCTTTTAAGAAGTTACTTAATCCTGGATAGGGTGTTATAAGATATCACTGTCTATATTTAAGTTTTTATATAAATTCTTAATTTTAGTCTTTTTGTAGATTATATTTGTTTGGCAAGTGGCAACTGGTTCAAGATTCAGAAAATTCCTTCTCTAAGTCGATGGTCTGAGAGGTTGAAGAAGTTTTTGGATGTGGTAGATAAATGTATATTTCCATTGTTAGGTTGTTTAACATTTTTGTATAATATAGCAAAAAAAAAAAAAAAATGTACAGCTATTTGGAATACCAGTTGTACAATGTCTTTTCAATCTCAAATGGCAAGACTACCATTAAACTCTCCACACAGAGCACGAACACTCAACTCGTCGATGTCTGCAGCTTATCTGATGTTCTCTTACTCATCCTCATTTTATCAAATGGCTGGGACTCTGAAATTTGCATAAGCCACAAATTCGTCTTGCAAAATCCCTGAGCTCAAATTGTTCTTAAATTGCAGCTTTTGGATCAGACATCTTTTTCTCTCCCCCCCATTTTTGCATGCAAGACATGTATGAGCATGTCTTGTTCCAGGAAGGAAGCCATTTTCCCTTCTACAGATAACTTGCTGATCTATGAATTCTTCCTTTTGTGTAATTAAGATGAGGTAGTGTTTAATTTCTGTATATTTATTTGCAGAAGTGAAGGACTTTAAAGTTTCATGAGTTTTATGTAGAGCTCAATGTCCAGGACAGAGCAAGAATAATATAAAAGGCTCAAACACTAATATTCCATGGTTATAATTTATCCAATTCATCAGACCTACAAATTCAAAAAGATATATTTTCCAATTTCTTTGAATTTGTAGGTCTGATGAATTGGATCATGATTATGATTCCAATGTAATAAATTATAACCACGGAATATTAGTGTTTGAGCCTTATATGCTGTGGTTCCCGTATTCAATACTGTGGTACTCCTAAAAAACAATTTTTTTTTCCCCAACAACAGTCAGGGCAATATACAGTTTACATATATTAAAAGAAAAAGTTGTGGAGAGCTATGATTGCCTATATCCTGAACAAACATAGCATTAAAAATTACATTTCCATAGATTTAAGCAGGAACAAGTTAAATTTTAGATCTATAGGCAGGAAAATTCTTTTGATAGGAAAATACTCTAGCAGAAAAATACTCTAGCAGAAAAATACTCTAGTAGAAAAATACTCTAGCAGAAAAAAAAAAATTCAAATTCATTTCTGCTCCAATTCTACATCAAAAATAAAAAAAGCTTGAAACCTTAGGAATGACACAACTACCATAACTTCAACCATTAATGAGGTCAAGGTCAATGATGTTCAACACCATAAGTCCTTTTCCCATTGTACTAAGAGAAAGAGGGTCCTGAGGCATAAAAAGAAAGTGCTAAGTGAGCTGAGTAAATTTTGTTATCACACCCATGGGGGTGGGATACACATTAAAAAATAATCTTGTGCCCTATTTCACCCACATAGGAGCGTGCCCAAAATACTACTTTATGAATGAAAACTTTATATTTAGAGGAAAATACTGATTAGAATTCTTTCAAATTAACTGATAAAAATAGAAAACCTCAAGCTATAACATGAAAAGTTTAATGCTTGCAATAAATAGCTTTTGTAGTTTCACCAACCAGCGTCAGACTTGCTTTATACAAATGACTATACTTTTTAACAAGTAAACTAAGTAACTCTTGCAATGACTATTTTTTTTTTCATCTTTCTCCAAACTATTACTAATTCAACTACCATATTTGATAGAATACAAAAACTCTCTTCTCCCACACTATACATATGTATGTGAAAAAGATATGTATATGGACAATGTTAGGAAAATCAGCGACAAAGAAAAAAATTTCCAGGTGACACATTTTGTTCTTTATGATTTCATTAGACTAAAAGTGATATTGATGTGACTACACATGCGAACAAAGAACATTAAAATGCTAGAATATAGTCAAACATACTTAAATTTTTTAAAAATTTGAAAATGAAAAGTTTTAAATTTTACTGTCCCTACTCCTTGATGAATTGGGTAACCATTGAGTTGCACTACAAATTTAAGTGTATGTGTATATTATATATATATATATATATATATATATATATATATATATATATATATATATATATATATATATGGTGGAATCACCCGTCGGGTTCGATGTATTAAAGTCGAACACCTCAGTTCCGAAAGCCAGACACCAGCACATGAGATTTGATTATAATGAAGATTTTTGAAGAGCTGAATACAGAGACCTGGTGCACTACGTGCCACAAGGTCCCCAAATGACCTTCCACAGGTTTTGAATTCACGGTTGTCCTTCTCCCAGACCAGTTGCCATCCAAGGCTATAGAACCCAGTCTGTCCTGCTATTTACCCATAGCTGGAGGGAGAAGAAGAGGATTAATACCTTTCCCAAGGGAATTAGCATGTAAGTGAATGTAATGGATTTGACTGAATTCAAACTTAGCTCTCTGATTCTTCAATCCAAGCTGCTATCCATTACTCCACCGTACCTCCCATTTATATATATATATAATATATATATATATATATATATATATATATATATATACATATATACACATACACACACACACTTCATTTAAAAAAAAAAAAAAAATCACTTACAAGGTTATGCTTTTTACTTTTTTTTATTTAATTTTTGCATGTGTTCTTATAATTTTTTTTTTTCTTTTCTAAACATAAATTATGTAGAAATTGGCCAAATGTTCTGTATGTACAAGCACCTCCAGCTGTACTTTTAGTCATTAATAAGGATAATTTTATTTTTAATTTTATTGGAATGTACGGATTTTTTTTATTTAAAGTTATAGGAATTGCTGACTATCTTTGGAAAATAAAACATTCCTATAACTCTAGATAGACATATAAAAAAATCCATACATTTATTCAAAAATAAAGTCATCCCCAAGAAGAAGAACAACAAATTGATATTTATTAAGTGGTAGGACACCAAGTGGACCAGTAGTCATTAGCCTAATAAAAATTGAGAGGAAGAAAAATCCTTCCTGTGATGTGAGAGAAACTTAATATGGTGTCAAAGGCAACGATTACCTAAAAGTTGGATAAAGTAAAAATTCAAGAAAATAAAATATAGTACAGTGTGATCCGGATATAAGAGAGATTTTCTCTGGTCCCAAATTAGAGCCTGTGTTAATGTATATAAAATAGACCAAACCCGGATATAAGAGAAACCCGGATATAAGAGACTTCTTCTCCGGTCTCGACAACTCTATATCCGGGTTACACTGTATGTGAATAATAATAATAACAATAAATTTAAAAATATAAAAAAAAAATTAAAAAAATGGTGCATGCAAATGTTTGCAATGTTATACATAAAAACTTTCCTTTTAATTATAGTTAATTTTAATTAATAGAATAATTATCAGTCCTGATCTAGCATCTCAGCTTCAATCACTCCCCCCCCCCGCTGACATAACAGTTTTCTGCACCTCTTCTGTAAATATTTTCATGACAATTGTTCTGATGAGCATCCTTCTTTGGTACCTTGATTTCATGAATTTAAACATAGTACTAGATTGGCAGGTAGGTCTCATCATTTTATTATTGAAATTGCTAAATGTGACTATTTCAGTAGTTTCTTCTCTCATACTTCTTGCCTACAGAAATCTCTTACAGCTTCTTGCTTTCCTGTCAACTACAATCTACAAAAATTTGAATGTAATGTCAATCGTCATCTTCTGTCCTCTTGAATCATGTTCTTTTATTGCCCTTTCTCTTGATTAACATTTTCTCAATTTCCTTCATTCTATTGCCTTTCATCCTCAGTAACCCCTTGTCTTAGTGACTTTATCACCTTGCTTGGGAGGAAATAATTGCAAAAAAAAAAAAAAAATTGTTTGTGCATTCTTTGTTATAAAACAAAATGCTGGGAACCTTTGCACACAACTAATAATTTTACTGATTTTTATAAATTTGTTTCTCTTGTTGAAGAATTGAGTACCAAAAAAATCCAAACTGAGATTTTCTCTAACCAAACTGTTCATTCTGTTTGATATTTTTTCATTAATTTACTTTTCTCTGACTTCTCACTTCCCAAACACAACAATAATTATTCTGGCTTTTGAAACGTTTTCTATCAATGACTTGCTTAATTATCACCTGACAATTAAAGCAAGATTCATCTTACATACCAGTTAATTGTTAATAAGACAAGCAGAATTTGTTTAGCATACTTAAACGCATACTCAACTATTCTATTATTTACATTAAATTGAACAGTATTTTGGTGTTAAGCCAGTTACAAGTACTGATAGCCTACAATGTTTATGTAAATACTAGTCAATGAGCCAATATTTGTCAGTCACATTCAGGTCTGTCTGATATTTTATTAGATAGGGCATGCATCTGCTTACAAGGTGAGCTTGAAAAAGCAATAACAACTTATTTTCTGAAGATACACAGTATATAAAAGAAGAAATACATTTCACTTGCTCAAATCCATTTTTAACCATCAATCTTAGAAAGCACCTGACAGTTTTTTTTTGTTTTTTGTTTTTAATCAGTATCATTCCAAGCAAAGCAGTAATGCCACTAATACACAAGGGGTTACAGGGTGTGGAAGAATTAGGAACAGAAACATTAATGATGAGCAGAAAGAGAAGAGCGTAATCAGGTGGACAGTAAATAGAAATTGACATTGCATTTAAAATTTTACAGATTAAAGTTGGCTGGAAAGCACGGAGCCAAAAGGGAGTTCCACAAGTGATAAGTGCAAGAGAAGAAACAGTTAGCATAGAAGTTACAGCTGCATCTAGCCAGTTCAACTTTAAATTGATGAAATCTCATCACCAGTCTAGTCCTACACTTAAATTCCTAAAGTCTAGGTACCATAGCAAAGAGCTCATTTGAACAATTACCATGAAAGTATTTATAGAAAGACATAGAAAGGCAACCTTACGGAGGCGGGAAAATGACTGGAGCTGAGCTGCCAGATCAGGACCAATAATATGGTAGATTTTTCTTTGGAGCTTATTAAGAAGCTCAAGGTAAATAGCAGGGTCACCAAACTATATGTGGCAGCAATATTCTAAGCATGCATGAATGGTAGACTTATAGAATATATAAGATAGATTCTGAAGAGAAAAATTATCTTGCCCAACAGATTGAACCAACTTTCTTAGCAGCTGACCTAGCAATGGATTCAATATAGTCTTTAAACTTCATATCAGCAGAGAACATTCTAAAATTTATAATATTTATAATAATCTTTCAAGATTTAAAATTGTCTCCCTTGTTGAAGAATTCAGTATCAAAAAAATCCAAACTGAGCTTTTCTCTAACCAAACTGTTCATTCTGTTTGATATTTTTTCATTAATTTACTTTTCTCTGACTTCTCAGTCCCCAAACACACCAATAATTATTCGGGCTTTTCAAATGTTTTCTATCAACAACTTGTTTAATTATCACCTTGCAGTTAAAGCAAGACTGAATTTACAGACCAGTTAATAAGACAATTTTAACATACTTGAAAGCATATTCAACTCTTCCACTATTCACATTAAATTGGACAGTATTATGGAGTTAAGCCAGATACAAGAACTGATTGGCTAATATTTACATAGACATTGTAGCCTATGAGACAAAAAGAGAGAAGTTGTTATGAACCATCCAACATCTTTCCTGACGTTATCATACTTTTCAATATTTCTGAGATAATAGTACACATACATGAATTTGTGTCCACACACACACACACACACACAAAAAGAGTGTATTTAAAAAAAAATAAAACTATTATTATATCAAGATAGAAAACAAATTTAGTATATGTACAAAAATAGAAAGGTGTGTAAGACAAAGATGTGTCTTCTCACCAGACTTATTCAACCTAAACAGTGAATCAATTCTGAGAGAATTATAAGTACTACTACCAGAATTTATTATTGGTGGCCACAATCTTAACAACATAAGATATGCAGATGACACAGTGATGATAGCAGATGGAGAAAGGAAACTACAGAAACCTCTACAGAAGATAGTGAACGAAAGAGAGATGAAAGGACTAAACAACAATTATAAGAAGATAGAATGTATGGTTTGCCGCAAAGGAGCATCCCAACAAGCGAATTACAAATTGAAGATACCAAAATCAAGCAAGTACAAAAATTTAAATATCTGGGAAGTCTTTAACAGAGGATAAAGTTTCCACACCAAAATCTGAAGGCACATTGAGGTAGTGAAAGTGGCCTTCCAAAAGCTAAGCAAAGTATTAAGAAACAGGAAAAATTTGTTAGAAACAAACAAAAGAGTACTGAAATGTTATGTAATATCAGTCCTCATACGTGACAGTGAATGATGGACAATCTCTTCACAGATGAAGAAGACACTCAATACAACAGAAATGTGGTTCTACAGAAGGATGCTGAGAATATTGTGAATGAAGCATATGAGTAATGAGGAAGTTTTAAGGGTAATAGAAATAATAAAAAAAAGGACACTGATACTTAGAATCAGAAAGAGACAAATGAAATTTCTAGGGTACATAATGATGAAAGAAGGCTTGGAGAATTTGACACACATGACATATTGACAACATGAGGGACAGAGAAAAATATTGCATACCCTAACTAATGAGCTTATGTAAATGTTTGGCTGAACAAGGTTTAGGAAAGATAGCAAAAAGACAAAATTTACTAAGAGCTACAAAGGTCAGGAAATTGTGGTGAGCCATGATCACTCACATCCTGAAGAGACATATCACATAGAAGAATATTATTTAATAACTAGTTTACCTGTGCTGTCAAAAATAATGGCTTATTTTGTATGTATCCATAGACAGTGCTCATTTTAGTTTTCATTGTTTAAGAAAAAAAGAACAAAAATTAAGACTATGATTGCTCAATTTTATAATTATTTTTTTTCAACTTCTGAAAAAAAAAAAAAAAAAAAAAAAAAAATAGTTTATTTTATTCTTCCATCTATTCTTTAGATTCACTCATCAAATATATAAAATAAAAAACGAATTTAGGAGTATAAAGTTTAAGCAGATTCAGAAGGGACTGGAAACCCGATCCTACACAGGAAACAAGGGATGAATCTCTGCTCCTGTTCAAAAGTAGTGGGAACTGAATGACAGGCAAAACTATCTGCTTCTATTGGGAGAGGAAAAAATAATAAATTACTGAATAAAATTTCAAATTTCAGGAGGAAACAAAAGCACAGAGTTGAAGGAACCAGAAACCCAATCCTAAATAGGAAACAAAGGATAAAACTGTAATTCTGGCTTAAAAAAAAAAAAAAAAAAAAAAAAAAGGAGGAATATAAACCAAACGATAAGCAAGCCTATCTGCTCTTTAAAAAGATTTCATTGCTTAAGAAAAAAAAAGTTTTATAATTATTTTTTTCAACTCTATACTTCCATCTATTCAATCATCAAATATATAAAATAAAATAAAAAATAATTTTTTTTGTCACCATTAATATTTTATGATTAAACCAAGTTGAAAGTGCCAATACTTGTTTAACCATCAAAGTTAGGTTGGGAACATCAGGTACTATAAGAAGCATTAGATGATTGATTGACTGATTTGCAGGTTATTTAAAGGCATAAAATATTTTTAGACTGTAAGAATTTTTTTATCTCATAATGGTTTAATGATACAAATTTTACTAATTAACCCATAACTGGAGGGGAGAAGTGGATTCATACATTCCCCAAGGGTATTTGTGTGTAAATGAATATAACAATCCCAACTGGAATTGGAACTTGACTCACTGATTAACAATTACAAGCCATTATCCATTACACCAACCACACATCCAAGCTTGCAGCACCTGATATCTCAAATAGTCACCCATCTTGACTTGATGTTGCTTAACTTCAGTGATTATACAGGAACTGATGTTTCAACATGATGTGGCCATAAGCCTAAGCATTAGGTAAGTAAATCCTGACAAAAACTCACTTTTGGAATGCAGAGAAGTCATAAAAGATGGTGCATGTATAATGACAGGTTGTTGTTTTAGATCTTATCTTTACATGCAAATATCCTTGGAAAAGGTATGAATCCATCCCTTCTCCCCCTACAAGCTATGGGCTGAATAACAGGACAGACTGGGTCCTATAGCCTTGGTTGGTAACCAGTTTATCACAGAAATAGCAGCCTACTGTAGGAAAATCTTCTGCCTAGTCAGTCATGAATTGAAAGACATGATTGTTCAAGTGTGTATCACATATGGCACTTGACTAACTTGGAAACATCACTGTCAAGGGCAAGGAGTTACTGTTTGCAACCTTTAGTTGGTGTTGCAAATGATAATCGTATGATGTTCACTTGTACTGCAACTGAAAAATATCATGATTACTTTTGTTTTAAGGTAGGTTTGGAATATGTTAATTTCTTGAAACTTTGCATGGACACATCACATCACCTTGAATTTGGAACGCTACAAATTATACTAACGTTGGTTCAAAAAGTTGAATGCACATGAAATATGATTAACCAATGAAAATTTAACACAAAAAATAAAAATATCAAAAATTTTTGCTTCTTTTTTTTTTTTTCATATCTCATTCTCTGGTGAAGCTTTAATTAAAAGTGAAACATGTTAGATTAATAAACATTTCCTATTTGCACTATTTACATTGCTCGGACTATCATCCTCATCTTTGTTGCCATATTCATTACATTTTGGCCGTTGTACGCTGCGGCCTTCTTCAGGTGGTTGGAATGTCAAACTTAACCCTTTATTTTGCTTGCTGGGGTAGACTGTTCTAGTTCCATATGCCATGTCTAATGGATGTCCGTTATCTCCTGTTAATTCCCCTCTCCAAGTTCTCCACGCCTTAACCAGGTATTGAACTCACACTCTTTGGGTCTTGTCACTGGATCTAACTAACGCCTTTATCCACTGTGCCATGTGTCACATGGTATGGCGGTTAAGGCCACATTTTCCCAAGGGCCATTTCGCAATACATTAAATTGCAGTGGTTCTCTAACATTTTGATACATAGTTTCTTGACAAGAGAGGAAGTTCCTGATTGCATCATTTACTAATTTGTCTGACTGGGGAAACCAAAGCCTGGAACAAAGTAATTGCTTAGTTTTTACTAGTCTCATGTGACTTTCATGTGCCACATTTACAACCTTTTTCTGTAAAGCAGCAGAAATAATGATTCGATGACCCTGCAACATAATATCAGATTCAACGGAGAGTTCCCCCCATATTGAAAGGTAAGGCTTCATTTTTTTCAGTAGCTGACTTAATATCCTCAATAGACACTGCAGTAGGTAAATCAGTAAAAATAATATTATGAACATAAGTTTGTAAGTCTTCAGCTATTTTCAACTCCTCTTTTGAAACTTTAGACAGCGGCAATGGATGATGAGAGATGTAGTCAGTTGTGTTGTGCTTCCTAGGATGATGTTTAACATGGAAATGAAATCTAAGTAATTTTAAGCGCACCCTTTCTATTTGAAAAGGTGCTGCTTTTCAGGGTTTGTTAAACAGGGAAACTTAAGGCTGATAATTGGTAATCAAATCAAATTTTTTTCCTAATAGGTACAACCAAAAATGAACATATGCAAACAACAATCCTAGTGCTTCACATTCAAGTTGCCTGTACCTTTGTTCTGAAGGCATTAAAGATCGCACCTGGCATATGATATTACTTTGCGTGTTTTGTCTATTTGTTTCTGCATAATCATAGCACCCAGTCCTGTAGGAGAAGAATCATAAATTATCTCAGTATGTGCCAGTGGAGAGTAGTATCCCATTACCATTTCTTTTGTTAAGGCACTTTTTAGTTTATCAAATGTTCTTTGATGATCTGTAGTCCAAATCCATTTTGCCTCCTTATGAAGTATTTTGCAAAGTTTTGCAGATTTTGAAGAAAAGTTCTGTATAAAGGGTGCACTAAAATTTATCATTCCCAGGAAGGAATGCAATTCCATCAGGTTTTTTGGCAGTTCAGCCTGTTATAGAATCTCTACTTTGTTTGGATCAGGGCTCATACCATTCACCGAAAATGTGACACCAAAACAATATATTATCAGAATTAAAAACACATTTCCACTTATTCAAAATAAGGGGCATGTAAATCTTTCAAAAGCTTTTCAAGTGCTACATCAGGCTTTTCATCCTTCCCAAAAACAAAAATATCATCGTGAATGTTAAACACACCTGGTATATCTGAAGCTATTTTTCGTAATTCTTTGTGAAAAATTTTGGCAGCAGAATTCATCCCAAACTTTAGTCTACAATATTGATGAAGGCCAACATGAGAAGAGAAAGCAGTAATATTTTGACTATTAGAGTATAACTTGAGTTGGTGAAAACCATTATTTAGTTCCAACTTTGAGAGACAATTTGATCCATTTAGCTAATGATGAACCTCCTCAAGGGTAGGAATAAAATGTCTTGTTCTTTTTATAACTATTTGATTGAACCATATCTATACAGAGTCTAATATCACTGTCCTTTTTTACAAATAATAATAATAATAACAATAGGTGAGACCTAATTAGTTGGTCTATCTACTTTCTCAATTATGCCTACAGCTTCAAGACATTGAAGTTCTGCCTCAACTTTTTTCTCTTAAGGGGAATGGATCAAGTTGAGGTGGTTGGGAGACCAGTTTAGCATTATTATCTATGTGTAGTTTAACATGTTCACCCTTCATTTTGCCTATTCCAAGAAAAAGATAACTGTATTTTATTTTGCAATTTATCCAAGCAAGTGGAGTTGCTAACCTTTTTAATAAATTTTAATACGCCAATGTCTACTGCTGTTTGTGAACTAATTAACGACCCTTTACTACTTTCCACCACATAAAAATCAGCAACATGTGTGTGAATTCAATGCTTGCTTTAACCGTTCCGAGTCTCCTGGAACATATGTGTCCCACAAATGTTTTCAACACATCCTGTGGAACATAATTGTCGCAAAAATGCATTGATATGGGATAACGTGGACATGGTGTCCCATTACTATATTTATAATAATACATTCAATAATATTATTTTTCTAAGTCAAAATCATTTAGACATGTCTACTGAAATGAACAATAATATTTTTTATTGTATACATCAATTAAGCGAATGTAGACTTGAAAGGATTAAAGGTCCCTAAAGTTTTTAGGTGAGACTACCCATATATGTGAATAATTTGGCATATGTTTTTCTTAAAGTAATGGTCTTTAGTTTTTCATAATCCTTGGAGTCTATTATATTTACATCAAATCCAGAGTCAACCTGCATAATTAACTTTATTCCATTTATCTTTACTTGAATTTTGGTGTCAATTTTGTTTACCATTAGTTTAGTTTTTTTTTTTTTAATATTGCAAATAGAGTTTTTCAGAGTCTATCTTTTCAAGAACTGTCTGAACATTTGGGTTTGACCTGCATACTTTTGAAAAGTAGCCATGTTTATCACAATTGGTGCATTTTTTTTCACCCACTGAGTATGCATTCTTACCACCAAGATGAAGCCATTTCCCACCACAATTAAAACACAGACAAGATTGTTTAGCTGAATTTACCTGGTTTAAATTTCATTATATACAGTTTCCATCTTTTGACTAGCTTCAATAAGAGTGGCCTGTAGAGAAGACATTTCAATAGAGCATGCAGCTTTTAAGAGGTTATTTAGATTAAGATCACCTCATAAAGCTAATCGACAAAGTTAATCCGAATTTCCTTTAAAGACAATCTGATCTTTTATTTCTCTACCTAAGTCATAGAATTCACAACACATACCCGCCTATCAAAGTCGCGATACAAATTTATTGATAGACTATCCTTATTCCTATCATCTGTACGTTTCAAAAGTAACGTTTTTTGATGGCTGAAAATATGCAGACAACCTGTTTTTAGCCACAACATAAGTCTCGTCTGTATCTCCCAATGTGTAGTAAATATCACTCACTTGTGCATAATTTAGTAACAATGCCTTTTGTCATTTGTCTGTATTGATATCAAATGCCATAAATAAATTTTCAAATCTAGTAGTCCATAATTCATTCTTGACCGAGAGAAGTGGGTTTTTCATTCAGTTGAAATTCTGGGAACTCAGGTATTGTCGCCATTGTTATGTCAGCTTTCTGCCTGCTTTACATACATCTCCTCTTCTCTTTCTTTTATAGAGATTTCCCCAGAAAGGGAAATAAGTACCACATTACAATAACCTCACTTGTTGGACCCTGCCACAGTTAAACAGGGACCCAGTAATAAAGGATACAGGTTCATATTGCATTGGAAAATTTGTGTACTTCAATGTGGTGTAATGGTTAGCAAGCTTGTCTTGCTAGATCAATTACAACAGAGTAGCGAGTTCAATCCTCACTGGGTACCCCATATTTTTGACTTTGTTCCACATCTAAGTTGCACTTAGAAAATTACTTTTTTGGGGAATTTGATGTGGTGTCCTGGCTAGCAAGTTTGTCTTACTAGATTAATTACAAGTGAGTTTGATCCTCACTGGGTACCCCATAATTTGGCCTTGTGCCACATCTAAGCTATGCACAGAAAAATCACCATTGGAAAGTAATTATTCCTGATCCATACTATTCTTTTGTACCAAATAAAAGAGCCATCAGGAATAGTCATGCGTGTGGGAATTTTTCAACTTATAAAATAAGTGCCGGTTAGTGTAAAAATAAGAGTGTATGTTTTCTGATATGGCATAATTTTGGCAACAAAAAAATCATGTTGCAGAGAAAATTATTTGAAAATTGATAAGCATAGCATATGGTGGGGGTAGGGATTGAAGGAAATAATTTAATATTGGCACTTGTATTTGGTACACAAGAGTACTTACTTAATAGTCATAAAATAAATATTACAACAACCTGAGCATTTTAGTCCAACAGTTTCTTTTCTCGCACTTCCCACCTGTGGAACTCACTTCATTTTTTTGCTTCCCTGATAACGACAATTTTCAAAAATTTAAATACAATGTCAATCACCATCATCTTTTGTCCACTCCTCAATCCTTCCTATTCTCAGTTTTCTCTTTAATTTTCATTCCTTGTAACACCCTGCATACTAATGGCTCCCCTACCCTGCTTGGGATGAAATAATTGATAAAAAAAAAAAAAAAAAAAGTTTAAAATTCATTCATTTACATGCACACACACGTGGGTATATCATTAAGATCATGTTTGTGAAATCCCAAAAGTCAATATCTTATACATATTTTGTTCATTGAAATGTTAATCTAGACACAAATTGGGTTAATATTGGAGTGTTTTATTGATTTTGAAGAGAAATAAAATGACTTCATTTTAATAGTAGTCCCATTATTCTATCTGGTTTATAGGATTTGAAACCATTTTAAGATCTATATTTCCCATTGTACTGTGTCAATCTAAAAATAGCAACAACTTGCACTACAGTCCTGAATGAACACAGATACTAATCCGGAAAGGACATTGTCAAACACTTATAGCTTTGGTTTTAATCATTTCACCCCAAACAATGCAAAAATGTTACTAAGGGTCTTGGAAGTTAGCATCAGCCATGCTATTGGAAGGTAAGAAAAGGTTCTGAGATTATTAAAAGTGAGCAGTTTCGATTTGGAATTGTTAAAATTAACAAGCCATTTCTTGCCCCAGTTAACAGATTTTAAGTCATTTTTTAGATGACTTATTTGTTGCTTACCACTGCAGATATTGAAACGGTGCATAAGAATTTGATTAAAACAAATTGCTGAAACTCTATGACCAGACACTTTTATAAATACACCTCCTCCTCTGCAAGTATCATGTTCCTTGTTCCTTCAGGACAGAGAGTTCATGACTCCCCACAGATTACTTTTAATATCTATAAACTCTGCATTGCTATAATTGTCATCAGATAATGGAATGGTTTCCCACTGTTTTCTTCATGGTTTTAAATAAATCATTTTTCTTTTTCTAGACTTGTTGCTATCCAAGGCTACAGAGCCCAGTCTGCTTTGTACATAACTAGGGTGAGAAAAGACAGATTACTGGTTTTCCCATTAGTATTAGTGTGAAATGGACACAAAATTTGAGCTCTGCTCTCAGATTCCATTCTCAACACTTAACCATGAAGCCCACTGTACTGCCTCTATAACAATGACCAAGTATGATTTGTGATAAAATCTTTTCATCTTTGTACAGAATAAAATCCATGTCTGATAACTTACATAACAGATTACAATCTATAACTAATGGATCAAGAGTAGTTACATGATTAAGAAATAAAAAAAATATGGCTTTTGCAATGCATTAATATCAATATGGTCATAATAAAAACAAAGCTAGCTGGTTTCTTTCCATTGTCAATGAATGTATGTCCAAGCCAAATATTAGATATCAAGCTCTTCCCATACAAAGTTCATTCAAGAAAAACACTTTAAAAAAAGCTTTACTTGAAGAAATTCAAGAAAAACTTACATGAAAGCAAAAAAAAAAAAAAACCACATCCTTTTCCAAGGTTGTCAAGAAATCAATTTTAAATCAGATTTTACAAACCAGTAAACAATTTACTTGATAAAAGAATTTTGGCCTTGCAACAATCACAAAAGGCAAATGGAAGGGCAGCATATTTCACCAACAAGTTCATTCTTCTGTTACCTTTTATGAACATGTACACACAGAAATGCAATGTATTTTTTTGTTCATATTTTCATCAGGAAAATATAAAAGAAATGCATTTATCTATTACTATAAAATAGTCCATTGCATACAATTCTGAAAAACCAGACTGCTGGATCCTGAACACTGAAAGTTAGTCTATAAGGCTAACTTGATGAACAAGAGATAGGTGATGACTACGGTCAATTTAATGTCAAAACTGTTTCCAACTAAACTGCAAAACAGTACATTGTAGACATTTCTGTAAACATTCATTTCTAAAAATATACCAATGTCAGTGGTCAAATAGTTACCAGCAGGGAAATTAGAATCAGTAAGCATAGTTCAAATTGCAATTGAGATAATCTGTATTCACCTTGCACTAATACCTTTGGGAAAGGCAAGAATTGGAATAAATAATGTAAATGAAATTGGAAAAAAAGTTCTTGATTGAAAACAATTCACAAAGCAAATTATGTACATTTGTGGACAATATTTTTCCACAGAACTTTTTAAAAAATTTTAAGAACAGGATTTCACTTTAGTTCTCAAATATTCATTTATTTCTGTCTTAATTTCTGGAATGAGGAATTACCATTACTTACATTATTCTCATGCAGGCTATTGTCCTTATTTTTGTTGTTGTTGTTATCACAATGTTTTGGCCATTGTGTCCTCCAGTCTTCATCAGGTGCTTGTTGATCCAAGTAACCTGAACAAGAACAATCTACCCTGAGGTAGATTAAATAAAAAGATCAGTTCATAATTCCCTGATTGTTACCCTGATAAAGAAGCACATGATGAAACCCAACAACCAAAACACTATTTATGTCCATGTTTGCAAATTTTTCTAAAAGTAAAATAGAATCCTTTTTTTTTTTTAATTACTTAGAAGCAATAATTATAACAGAATGAATATTCCTAAGTAAAGATTGTCAGCATGATTTTTCAAAGCATGATAGGCTTATGGCCATATTACATTCAAACATTATTTTTTGTACAATCACCAAAGTTAAGCAACATCAAGTCTGGTCAGTACCTAAATAGGTGACCACTTAGGAATACCAGGTAGTGTAAACTTGGATGTGTGGGTGGTGCAATGGCTAACGGCTGGAAATCAGAGAACACAATCTCAATTCCAGTTAAGTTTGTTATATTCACTTATGTGCAAATACCCTATCAACCTTTCCTCCTCCTCATTATGGGTTAATTAGTAGGACTTGTATCAATCAGTAAAACATTACTTCAAAAAAATAAAATAAAAATAAAATAAAATAAAAATCTTACAATCTAAAAATAGGTCCTGGCTTTAAATAACCTGTAAAATGTTAATAAGCCATAAAAAAAAACAAATCAATCAGTCAGTGAACATATAATGAACTTGTGAGTGTATTCATTTTTGGTATTTTGAAACTAGTGCAAATTTATATACTTCTGATAGTTTCATTATAAAACTGCTATTGTCTATATTCAATTTTAAAGAAAGTTTGTGAAATCTGTTGATATGATCACTTTATAGTAAAACATACTGACGACAAGTAAAGAAAGTAACTTTCCAGTAAGACTTTATAATACTGTGACAATATTTAACACTAAAAAAAAAAAAAAAAAAAAAAACCCACAGACATGCACACTGCTGCATTTTTATCATATTGTTGCTTTGCTGTGCCGGCCCAGTTTGGGAAAATTGGAACTTGCCATTTACTGGAAATAAATGACTATGAAAATGCTGAGAGTGATTTCTTGTGAGCGCCATCATTTTGTTTTTGAACAGATACTCTGAACTAAAATGAAGCTAAACAACACTCCCAACACAATAAAATACGACACAAGACAATGTGCAATACATGCTACTTTACGTCTATGTTGGTCTGGAAACAGTACTAAGCACTAGTTATTTTATTATACAGATGCCAGGGACCAACATTTCACAGTGTTTTGAAAGCATAGATATATGTCAACAGCAGACAAATTTCGTAAAGTTTTTTTTTTATTGAAAGCTTTTAAAAGCAGCAGAAATATTAAACAGCTTTATGAAGGCTTTCAAAAGTTTAAAATAAAGAATTTTTAAAAATTACAATAAGCCTTCACACGGTTTCTCCTCGAAATCCACTATCTATAACCACATGGATGCACTTGACATCTTGATAAATCCTTTTATACAGGTTCTTAGGCAATGATTCAAAACAATTTGTAAAAGGTAACAAAAGCAGTGGAAGCAATGATTGTCCTGGGATGGAAAATAAGTACTTGACAGTTTCATTGTCAAGACCCCTGAACTAAAATATATCCCAAAATTCCAATATAAAAGAAAAACACATTTCTAGAAAAAAAAATTTAAAAAAATAGATACAAATAGCGCAGTTGTTATAATTAGAAATAAACAAAGGACAAAAAAGGAGGACAAAATATAAGGATTATCTATTGTGGTCTAACTACAATACCCAGGTTCAAATCTCGCCATGGTGGCTTTGCAAAAAAGATCTCTTTCTCTCTCTCTCTCTCTCTATATATATATATATATATATATATATATATACATACAGACAGAGGGTGTTTGTCTGGGTGATACCTTTTCACTAGAGATCCATTCAACTGATTTTGACCAAAGTTGGCATATACATTGTAAAATGTAAGAGATAGGTTCTTAGTGTAAAAAAAAAAATAAAAAAAAAAAAAAAAAATAAATCGATAATTTTTAAAAAATCAAAAATCAATAAAGCCAATCAAAAATCAATAAATTCAACTTTTTTCCTCCAATTTCATTCAAACTGTATGTGAGTTACTTAAATCATGACAAGCTCAACATTACCTCATTTTTATTTCTACACCACCGCATTTAGCAAAATAAAATGCAAAAAACGAAAAACTGATTTCAACACAAATTTTAAACTAAAAACTTCCTCAATTTTCAAGCAAATACAAACTTCACCCAATTCAAGCCAACAATAAGTTGATTGTTTAACAGTCATTTAACTTGATAACTGAGTTCACCTATATAATGAAAACCTGTGAAAAATGGGGATTTTTACTGGTTTCTTTCTTATTTTTCATTGATCTTTCAACCAATTTTCATCAAACTTGACAATTGCTTTATAAATGTATCCTCTTTTACATCCCTAGTATCACATTGACAAACTGAATTTCAAAAACTCCAAAATAATTGTGGTCTGAAGTGGGTCTTCATGTTGCATGTTTTACCCCTTCCTGTCCTCGGCTAACTTTGATTGAATGAATACAGACTACTTCTGTTATATCAGTAACTGCATTAATTTAAAATCTTTTTTAATGAAAGTACTTTAAAGTAATTGAAGATAATTTCTGTTACATCTAAACATGATGCTGGAATGGATTAGAATGGATTCTAATTGAACACTTTTTCTGATCAACCAGCCGGTATGACTGCTAGTTCTTGATAAAAAAAAAATCAGCTTGAGTAGATGATCCTAGTATGTTATGAAGTACCTGAAAAGCATGGTACGAATTGACCAAAGACTTTTTCTTTTTTTTTTTTTATCATTTCACCCCAAGCAAAGCAATAAAGCCATTAAGATGCAAAGGGTTAATGAATGCAAGAGAATATGAGAAAAGAAATAAATATATTAAGGAGAGAGAATAAATACTTTGGAGTAAGACTGGGTAGAAGAAACTGTTTGGATGTCATTGATGGTTGTACTTACAGAAAGTTACAAGACCTCACTACAGTAGCAAACAGAAGCTTTTAGCTTTGCTTGTCAACCAATCTAAAGATGGTAAAAGCAACCATCTGCCAGTAGTCTGGCCACTTGTAGAGATGTATAGGCTAGAAAATCTCACAAGAGAGAGAGATGGAGAAAAACATAGAGAGAGACAGAAAGAGAATTAAGTCACCTCTGATTGTTACAGGCTGGGTGTGCAAGGGTATAGGACAACATGATCTGCTGTCAACAACTCAGAAGTCACTTGACAAGTAAAAAGGCAAGAATTTTTTTATTCCCATTGTTTGGGCTAAGATATAAATGAAGCAAACCCACGACGATAATTATTTTCTAAGAGAATCTGTAGGCTTTTTTTTTTCTCTTCATAAAACATAGCAAGATTCTTTTTAAACATCAGACCTGCTACTGTAATCATATACCAAATTACATAATATCAACTCCTCAAGTCAGGATATATATATATATCACACACACACACACACACACACACACACACACACACACACAAACAAACAAACAAGCTTAAAAACCACTCTCTTGGGTAACATTTAAGGTAGCTCCTGCAGAGAGATCTAGATTGAGCTTTCATCACAATAGGTAGGGAAGAGTAAATACGATAATCAAAATTAAACTACAGAAGAACTCGAATTGATTATTGCATTTAAGTATTGCATTAATATTTAAGCTTAAAAGTTCAATGATAATTCTTCTGCCACTACCTAATTTAGAGACAATTTGATGTATATAGGTCCTTACTTTCTGAACAAACAATCATTTTTATTCCATGGGTGATTTTCACTGGATTTCACAATTAATTTTGATTATTAGTAAATTTATTTCCAAGTTATAAAAATTGTTATTGCACAAAAAAAATTTGTTGCAAAAAATATAAAAAAATATAATTTAAAAAAAAAAAAAAAAAAAAAATGTAATTTTTTTAAAAACATATTTTTTATGAAAAAAAAAAAAAAAAAATATCATCAAAAACAATTGCAGTAATGAAAACTTGGGATTGCGGGTCTGGATACAGTCTGAAATGTTTTTAATTTATTCACAGAGTTGGCCTGATTCCAAAATGGTATATGTTGAGCTACAGCCTGTAGGAGTAAAGTTGAAAAAGTGTGACACAGTGACACACTGACATTTATTAGATGTTTCACTTTAAATGCTATTTTTAGTGGATACTCATATTTGAGTAGATGATCTGTTTATTTATTAAACAGTAGATTTATTTATTTTTGACTACCAGCCCGAATGTTTGAGAAATCTTATTAAAGAAAAATTTACACCCTCCGACAGAGGGAGCTACTCTTAGATCCGTTATGCTCTAAACAACTGAGATACAAAGAACCAGTCAATCTTATTTACAACATACAATAAAACAAATAGGTATCAACCAAACTAATGAACTAAGAAAAAATTCAACATGATGTACTAATAGCAGGTGAAAATATGTTGGAAAACAAAATTAACAAACATAAGTTAATGCTCAAAAAAAGAAAAAAAAAAAAAAATGTTTTAGGAAATCAATTGACTGAAATCACCTGAAGATACTGAAAGGTTGAAACTAAGGTAGTGGAATTGGTTGATCTCATAATTTTTTATGCATACTGTCTATATTTGCATATCATGTGACTTTAGAACTAATTTTAAAACTAGTTTTAAGGGGGTCACATTATATATGAGATATAAAATTAACATATGTGCTGCCAGCCCTGTCTACACCATTGACCAAAGTATATATCTATTTACTGTAGTCAAAAAGTACAGCTGTATTTAAAATAAAAATGATTTTGATAAAACTGATGTTTTACTTAACTGTATCCAATAATAAATACATGTAATATTCACATATTAGTATCGTATTATAAAATACAAACATAGCGAATATGCATCTTTTCCATTGTTTACCTTTATAAGATGCTTAGCTGTTTCTCATTCAGTTGTTTATGGCTATACACGCAACAAGTATAGTGATACTAATGATACTTTTATCATCCTCTAACTTATTTAAAAAGAATATGGGATAAAGACAGAGGAAAAGAGGTTAGTCTATTGCAATTTCATCTTTCAAAAATGGAACTCACATGATAAAATCATTTTTGAATGTGAAAATTTGGGGGTCGCACGATACGTGAGATCAAGCATTACATGAATGAATATATATGATAGATAGATAGATAGATAGATAGATAGCAATACTGTCATAGCCTTGTATAGTACCTTATCACAAAAACATGCTGATAGAAATCATTTATTAATAATATTTTTAATGCATATTAAATTGTTATAGTAAAAAGATCAAATCGATAACTTTGTGACTTCAGAAATTTGTGTATCAGAAATTTTCCCAGACTAAGATCTCCTAACAGACTCTATAATTGATTCCAATTATGTGAGAGAATTGATGGATTGTTTGATAATGGTCTCTCCATTGATGAACTCATTTAGTTTTATCTGCATTTTTTGGCATTTTGCCTTGAATATTCATCATGCAGAATTAACACTCAGCCAACCTTGAAATGTGTATGCCTCACAAGAAAAAAAAGAAAAAGAAACTGACCTAAAAAAATGTTTACTAAAAAACCTGACAAAGCATTTTGAGAGTTTCAGTAACAAATATGCTAACTTTGACACAAAAATTAATGCAGGCAAATTGCTCAAATTTATCAGTCATTGTAAAGATAACAGAGTTGTTCCAGCACATTACAAAACCTTATGTAGTAATTGAAAAAAGTAGAGAGCATGAAAATTAATAGTTAACAACTCAACAAGTAAGGTACCAATTAGTTTTAGCTGTGTATGCATTTCCATTAAATGGTATAATCATAGCAATTTACAGTCTGATAACTTTCCAATACCACCTCATACAAAACTTTTAATGTTCTGAATATATTTTTACTATTGTGGTTAATGTCAGATTTTGGTATTTTCAGTCATTTATATCTGAACTGTCCCATAGACTCTTATAAATTTAAGTGAGATTGCATCACATATAGGGATATAGAAAACTAAAAAGTATAGCAGGACAGGTTTCATCTATTACCCTGGCTTTTACATTATGTTTTTATATGAAATTTTTGTCAGAATTCCCCCATTATAGTAAGGACCCTACTTTACTAGCTAATGCTTATTTAGTTATGAAAATAAGTTTTTTTCTATTTCATCATGAACAAGATGGACTGGAAAAGCATAAACACAGGTTAAAAAAACATTATATGTGGGGGGAAATGGAAAGGAAGGAGAAAAAAAGGAAAGGAAGAAAAGAAAAAAAAGGAAAAGAAAAAATAAAAAGGTAGAAGAAAAAAAAGATTCTGCAACCCTTCTTATTTGTCAGTTAGACAGACTAAAATACCACCCCCACATTTCTATCAGGCAGAGGTACCTACAATGAACTCTTTAGGAACCATTATCTGGCCTATAAAAGAATTGGCTTTATAATGCATAATGACAAAATAATACAATAAAGTTTGGCAAGTTATCAAGCTAATGAACTAAGTGATTTTGTCATTTTTTTTAATCAAAAGAGAAGAAAAAACGCTCAGATATTGTCATGTTGCCAAATATACAATTCCACAAAAGTAATTATCAATACTTTTCACAATGCATTTCATATGTAAAGGAATATCCTACTAAAGCCTCTCATTTTTGACATATAGGATGCAACAAATAATAAAATAGAAATCAATTTTGTGTCTTACTCAATATTTGTTACTACAGAATTTGGGGGGGGGGAGTTTTCAACCTGACCAAAAAAGCCCTTCTAAAAATGTTCCAAGTAGGTTGAGTCAACAATTTTTCAGCACCTACTCATTTTTTTTTTTAAAAAAAAAGAAGCCTTTTTTGTCATTCTAGATTTTGATTGATCTTATAATAATGCATTCAATTTGGTTATTATTTAGAGCAGTTAAATAATGACTACCTCACAACATTTTGTTTTCTTGGTACACATTTAGGTATTAAAATAAATTAAGAATACTTAACAGAAATATAAGGCAGATGGAACTTGACTTATGACTAAAATAGTTGTATCCTTCTGGTATTCTCTCAAAATAGGCCGAGCCAGGCTGGGCCTGATCAATAAATGTAGCTATTGCAGAGTTTCACAAATAGTTTTATGATAGGAACCCGAGTCCTATCAAATCATAGATTCTTTGTCATAGTTGTTCATTAAAAAGACAGTGAAATGATTTACTGTTACCTTCTCTATAGTTCTGAATTCAGAGTTGACCTTCTCCTAGACTGGTTGCCAACCAAGGAGAGCTCAGCCAGCCCTACTTTCTTACACTTAACTTGAGTGTTTCATGTATTTTAAGAATTGAAAGGTCAGAGGATTCTGGATATTTTTTCAGAATGTGTACCTTAAGATGTTCATCAAAATTAAAGTCGTTTGTGATAATATAATCTATATAAATCTAATTGTTGCAAAATATCGGAAGAGTTACATCAATCATTTTGCTTGTGCAATGATGATAATAATAATAATAATAATAATAATAATACCTTGGCACAGTAAGGCAAGTTGATTTTTCACTCTTTTTAGAAAATCAACATTGAACTCAGTATGAAAGTTTGGGTTTGATGTAATAAGTAGGCACCAAAAATTAGATTTACAGCTTTTACCAATTTTTGAGCATTTACTTTTAAAGATCGTCTCAAAAAAGAAAAAAAAATGTAAAGAAATACCTCATTTCTGCAGGTTTTTGCTTACAAACCGACTTCAAAATTTTACTATTTCAAGAATAAATCCAAATAAAGTTGATATTTTTGTATTAGATACATTGAATGGAAAATATATTCAAAACAGAATTTTAATTATGAATTATCACAAGCAAAATATAACTATTTTTATAGTATTCGATAAGTAAAAACTGTAACAAAAAGTGTAAGAGATTACAAAAATGGCTACTCAATGAATAAGATTTGTTAGATAAAATTAATGAAAAGGAAACATGTATAAGTGTATATAACACCATAATGTTGCTGGGCACAAATTATGAGACAAAATGTTTTAAATTTGCATTGTTTATTGAAAATCACCCTAAAACTACTTCACTGTATAACATTACATGATAATTAGACTAAATTGTTCAGTATAACATCCCATTGAAGTAAATAAGGGTCTTATTTGATAGTACAATGATTTAGTAATGTGATTGTGCCATACATTTTGTCCATATACAATTTGTAAAGCTTCAGTAAATTATAAATTTTATTAGACTTTCACTGGTTGCTGTAATGCAATTCTAACACTATGATTTTAAACCTAATCTTTAAACTCAAAAAATGGTAATGACTTGGAAAAAATATTTTGTGTCATTATTTATTACGTCAAACCCCAACTTTCAAATTGAGTGCAATGCCATGGTTCTAAAAATTGACCTGCCCTATTAACACAGTTGTAGACTGATCACAGTCCAGATTATGGAGTCATTGTGACTGATGGATTGATTAATTAATGTTTTTACTCTTTATCAACTCTTTGTGGCTTATTTAAAGACAAAACATTTTTTATTGGAAGAATAATTATTTTTTTGAAAGTGAATATTGTATTAACAATTTGAGAATAACAATTTTTCCAGATACAAGTCCTATTACTTCAAAAGGTATTTGCACATAAATGAAGGTAATGAAACCAACTGGACTTTGAACTTGGCGCTCCGATTTCTCATTCTGAACCACTATCCATTAAACCACCTGCTCATTAATCATCATGAACTCCATGACTTTGTGGATGGCTGCATAGTATATGTAGCAACCATTATCCTTCTCCTAGACTGGATAAAGAACCTTGTCTGTGTATTCAGATTTCAGTCTCACATTTACTATCTTCTGTTAAAATAATATAGCACAACTTGTATGTATCAAAAATAAACTATTATTTTTTTTAAATTTAGATTTTTACTAAAATGATTACATTTTAATGCTATACTAAAGAAAAATGTGGATCAAAAGCATCTTTTAGAGATTCTTTTAAAAACACATTTCCTCGGATTTATTTCCAATCATTCAATGTTCAGAAATCTTGTATTTTCCTTGGATGTGCAAATAGTGAAACAGTATTTGGTACAAAATATAGAATCAGCAGAGGCTAAGTTCAAATTTCTGCCAAGGCTCTTACATTCACTTCACTTCAGAGAGAAGTAAAAATAGTAGAGCAGACTGAGCTTTCAAGACTTGATAGGGTACTTTATACTGGTCTATCACTATTACTATGTCAAATGTTCTAATCAGTTATATTCCTTCATCCCACCAGATAAGGTTGGTTGGTTGCTTGCTTGCTTTTGTTTAGTGGCATATCAACAGCTATACGAGTTATTTAATGCTGAAATTTAAATATTTTGTATTTAATTTTATGGCTTCAACTTCAGATATTTTGTACAGAATTTTATACTTCCGGGACAAGCATAGATTTTTTTTAAATATATAATTTGTGGATAATATATTACTGAATATATATATGTGAATATATATTACTGGTAATTTTACTATAAACATTTATTTTTATACTTTAGTGCTGTATTGTCATTTTGCTATAAAAATGTATAGCTTCTAGTCAATTTTAATAAAATATATTACTGATATTTTTACCATCATATATTTTTATATGTACTGAACTGCCAAACAAAAATCAAGACACTATTTTCCCATAGCTGGGACCCTAACAGGTGCTACAACCCTGGGTCAGGGAATAACAGCAATTAAGAGATGGTTCCACACTCCTGAAAACCTGCAATCTCTTGATCAGAAGCCTTGCTGCCAGATGTAGTTTATTGTCATACCCAGGACTCTCAGTTCAAGCCATCACACTTAAGACTCACTATGCTATGGTCACAGTGGTAAATCACCCCCATTGTGTTCTTTTGGTAAGAAATAAGTTTCACTTGGATAGCATCTTCCACAGAACTGTTACTTTGTGGGATAGACTTCCCCAACCACTACAATTTTAATCTCTTCATGTCCAGGATCAACCGATATCTATCTTACATATTTTTTTACTATGTGCTTCTCGCCTGCTAAAAACAATGTCACATAGTAATCCCTTTACCTTGAGTGGTCCTTGAGCCTTGTATTGAGTAAACTAGTTTTAAAAAAAAAAAAAAAAAAAAAAAAAAATCTGAATTTAAAATCAAAGAGAAAGCAATAGAAAAATACTTCACCGCCTTCCCAAAAATTAGTATGCCTATTTACAGATTTTAAAGAAAAGGAAGTTGTGGAGGGCAATGATCAATGACCTCAGGAGATATGGTTTTGTAATGGTGAACGTTTAAAATATTAGTGTCATTTTCTAGTGTGATTAGCTTAGATACCTCAAAAAACATTTTGACAGTCGAGTTAGCGCAGACATTCAGGAGTCCATCATGCCAACCATCATGGTCCTGCATCAAGGTCAGAAGATCATTAGGGTGACATTCTGTGTCATAACATAGATGGCCAAATGTATGTAGTTGCTGGGCAACCAACTCATTTGCTCCATGGCTAGGCATCCAGAACAGTAGATCACTTGCAAGTTTTTGTTTTGCTTGCCAGCAGTGTCCTATAAAGCGTATTCACATAAGATTGTAGAAATATCAGGGATGGGTCTATAGAGATCTCTTTTAGTTGGGTGTTGTCTCCAGGAGATGTTAAGTATAGCTCTCAGCATCTGAGGTTCCATCAAGCTTAAACTGTAGTGTTTTAGTTAATGTCAAGGCAGTAGCGCCATACATTAACACCACCTCTACAGTGGTGCAAAAGAATCTACACTTGAAGTTGTCTGGTAGATCAGCTTACCAAATTACATCCATTTTATTCAAGGCATCCCATGTTTTTCACATCTTTTTCAGTAGAATTTATTTTGCTTCCTAGGTATATAAAAGATTCGAGAGAAACATTACTCTCAGATAATAGTGGAAACAATTTTTCTAAGTCATTAATTTAAAACATTTACTGTACTGCTTGATTGAACAGACTTACTGTTGGTAATGGCTCATTTGGAATTGCTGTCTTTTCAAATATATTACTTATTACTTTTACAGAAACTTGAACTGAAAATTACTTTCTTGAATAAAATTGTTGAATACTGTATTTGTGAGTGCTGATAAAATGAAATTCCCAATAAAAGAATGAAAATACATAATTATCATTTAAAAAAAAAAAGTTTTTCAATACATTTTCATATTTCATATCAAATGCCCTTGTTTTTACATTATTTACATTTAAACTAATGTCTCCATGTTTGTTGTTGTTATTATCACAACATTTCATAGGCTGTCCTCTCAAGACTTCTTCGGATGTCTATCAATCCAGGTAACTTTCAAGGAATTTCAAACTGAAACATTTATTTAATCACCAACAGTAAATTGTTCTCATTGTACTGTCCATATCTAGTATGTTTTTAGTACAGGTCATTTATTTCTATTTCCAATGAGTTTGTTTGTACTACCCAACCCAGGGATTGAACTCACAATTGTGATACTATGGACACTCAGAAAGACCAAACACAGGCCACAGTTTGCACATGATTGTTCTAAAGTGTGTAAAGTATAGTTTTTCAAACCTACTACTTAAAAAAAAAAAAAAAAAAAAATGGCCAGTAATTATACACTAAAAAGTTTTAAATAATTCTACCAGATAATTTTATGATAATTATTGACTGCAGATTTTAACTGTTACTGAAAAATGTATCCATTGAAAACTTGATTAATGAGTTAACCCTTTGAGCTCTGACCACCACTTGACCAGTGGTAGCCCTGACCACCGGTTGAACAGTGGTAGAGAAAAATGACTTAAAGCCCAGCCACAGTTGAATGTTGGGTAAACACTTGTAACTATTTTTATATCTACTGTGAAACATTAGATACCAATTATTTGTGAATTTTGACTCAGGAGCAGAAGGCAGAAGGGTTAAAATTGTTCAGGATCACAGGGCTCAAAAGGTTATGATGTAACTGAAATGATCTGACCCAAGTATTGTCAACCTGAAAAGTCATTTTCCGGAAGAACATATTTTTTTTTAAAGTAATTTACTACTAAGAATAATCTTTTTTTGTTAGCAACTCAAAAAGAGAAATCAGCAAAACAAAGTTCAAATTCTGGATGAATTTGTAACAAACATTTTGCTACAAATGCCCTTAGGAAAGGTAGGAATTCATCTTTCCCCACCCCCAGCTACAAGTTAAATAAATGAATTTAAAACCAGCATGAAAAGGGATGGACTGTGTCAGGGTATCTTGTCCTAAAAACACTATTGTTGCTATGGCTGCAGTATATGTTGTACCTCAAAAGCCCACATGGGTTATGAAGCTCATGACATGACTTTTAAAGTTATTTTTTCATCTTTTCAAAAATCAAATGTTATTTTTTTTTTAGATGTCTTAAAAAATTTATAGAATCTCAGAAAAAAATTGTTTTAAAATCTATTTTTAAGACACACACACACACATGTACATAATGTATGTATTTTAGACAAGTGTTTTTAAAAGATAATAAATTGTGCTGAGTATATTTGTCTTTTTCTGACAGATAAATGTCCATATCTGAGAAATGAAAGTACAATACTATAGAAATGTCCACAATTCATATCAGCTGATTTAATATTTCAATCTTTCAACTGACTTCAGTCATTGTTAAGGATCTAAGTCTATTTTCTGCGAATCTTGTGATAACATTGTAAAACCCAATTCAAAATATGCGTTAGTCATTTTTAATTTTTAATTTTTGAATGTATTTGATGTCACATGAACATGCTGTTATTTTCTAATTAAAATGTTTGGGATGTCACATGAATGTGAAGTCATATAGGCCTGGAGAATTTAAATACATTTCAAATTGTGCAATCTGAAATTACATGTCATTTTGTTAATTGGCTTTTTTTGCTTTTTTTTTTTTTTAATACAAATAGCTTTAAAAAAATCCAATATTTTTACAGTGTGTCTTACTATAATATTATTGTATTATATCTACAAGTATAATATTATTGTATTATACAAGTATAATATTATTGTATTATATCTACAATATAATATTATTATTATACAAGTATAATATTATTGTATTATATCTACAAGTATAATATTATTGTATTATATACAAGTATAATATTATTGTATTATATCTACAAGTATAATATTATTGTATTATATCTACAAGTATAATATTATTGTATTATATCTACAAGTATATATTATTGTATTATATTGTATAATATTATTGTATTATACAAGTATAATATTATTGTATTATATCTACAAGTATAATATTATTGTATTATATACAATATACATTAGTATTATACAATATAATATTATTGTATTATATCTACAAGTATAATATTATTGTATTATATCTACAAGTATAATATTATTGTATTATACAAGTATAATATTATTGTATTATATATATAATAATTATATTATACAATATATTATTATTGTATTATACAAGTATAATATTATTTATTATACAAGTATAATATTATTGTATTATACAAGTATAATATTATTGTATTATACAAGTATAATATTATTGTATTATATCTACAAGTATAATATTATTGTATTATATCTACAAGTATAATATTATTGTATTATACAAGTATAATATTATTGTATTATATCTACAAGTATAATATTATTGTATTATATCTACAAGTATAATATTATTGTATTATATCTACAAGTAGCTATTTTATTACTGTAACTTTCATGTTTCTGTATCATTTGCTGTTGTACTTTGATTGCACATGTGCCAAGTAAATCTACATGAAAAGGTTGGAGTTCTATATTCTATATAAAGATGCTTTTTATGTTATTTTCAGAGATACAATCTCAAATAAGGCAAGAGAAGCTGTAAAGAACATTTAAATCTTATATAGTCAACTAAATTGTATTGAAGTTTTATTATTGACTACTAAACTAAAGAGTTTTAATTTTAAATATTTTAACATTAACACTTAACAGATAAATTATTATTTTACAGTATTTTAAAAAGAATTTTGAATTTTTTTTGTGTGTATGTCTAAACATTTTGTAAATACATGCGTCCCTACACAACATTATCAGAAAATAAGATTAGTAAAGTAAATATAGTAAATTTTAAATTTATTGGCAATTTTCTAACATTTCCTCAACAAGTGCCTTTGTAAGTAAGACTTTAAAAAGACAAAGTAAAATTCAATAAAATATTGGAATGATTACATGGTAATTAAAAAAATTACATCCAAAAAACGTCAATATGAACGACTTTATTGACAATAAAAAAAAAAATGATTCCAATGAATAAATTAAGTTTGAAATGTGGCAAAGTATTTTGCTTATTGGAAATATTAAAATATTTATTAGCTTGGGATTTAAAACTAAAAATAAACACTTCAAGAAAGATTTTTCATTTTTAAAATAAAACTTAGGTATCGCTTTTTTTTTGGAAGTAACTATACACGAGGGATGCTGAAAGTTTCCCCAGCCTGGTTTTAATGAGTGTTTTTGGGGGTTTTTTTTTTATTTTATTTTATTATTATTATTATTTAAATAAAAAAAAAATAAAAGGTGGGATCTTTCACCAGATTTTGATCTTTTATATATTTTCCAACATCAATGTTTGTTGTATCTTTTTCTATCACACAAGCCATACAGAAAATTGATCATTTTTACTTGTATCCTCCGAATTACTCAGGACAGGAGATGTGATAAGCAGCATATTTGAACAGTGCAAGTGGTTTCATTTCATGCTGAGCAATATTCAAAGAATGAAAAGCTTTTTAAATTTTTTTTTTTTTTTAATAATTCAGAGAGTGTTCACAGATTCTAATTCCAGACTATCACTGTAAAACAATTTGTCACTAAGGAACAATCAATAGTTCAATACAGTTACGGTACACTATTTAAATTCCAAGCTGAAACTTGCAAATTCAACCACATCAAAAATCTTGCACAGCAAGTCATTATTACACTAATGCTCATGATTATTATATATATTTTTTATTTTTAACTTGATCAGTGTTGGTTTTGTTTTGATGATAAATTAAATTCTAGGAAAAGGTGCTGAAAAATTCTCAACCCAACAAAGAAAGGAGAGAAAAAAATCTGATGATTGGATTTTAAAAAATGGGTTCGATCAAAAACTTTTCAGCACCTTCTCGAAGAAACTGCCTTAAGTTTTAATTTTCACTCCAGTAAAAATAAAATCTATTCTAAAACTGATCTGATCTAATTTTTCTTGAAGTCACTTAACCTATCTTGCCTAAATTCTTTCCTTTGTTTTTTGGGATTTTTTTTTACCATCATGCACATATGCTGTGAATTCGTTCATGTTTGAAAAAAAAATATTACAAGTATTTCCTACCCAAGCTCGATACATTTATCAATACACACACAAAAAAAATACTATAAAAATACTTTCTTAGCATTTCACAATTTGTGATTTTTTTTTTTTTTTTTTTTTTACAAACATTTTTCTAAGGAATGAAAAAATTTATTCAATCAATGAACATTCTGATTTGGCTTTTCATGTTCAACAAGGGATGTATTCTCCACCAGGATATTCGCCTTTTTTGTATCACTTGGATGATTCTAAATAGACACATGAACTAGCAGATTTAAACTCATTAAAGTAGTAAACTAGTGTTTTTATTTTAAATTTAAAAAGGATATTTGATTTCCTGGCAATCACGAGTTCAATCCCTAGGTCGGGTAGTGCAAAAGAATCGCATACTATGATTTAAGAAACGGGCAAGCGATAGAAAGATGAATAAAAAAAAAAAAAAAAAAAAAAAAAACTTGAGTATTATTAACTTTATTAGGTGATGGGAAATATCCCTTTAAGCATGGAATATATTGTCATTTTTTTATTTTACCCTTCGCTTCAAGAAGGTTACGGAGTACAGACATCCGAAACGTTGTCATTTCATACAACCAAGATGAATACGAGATCGAATGGGAAGATAAAACATATTCCTCATCTAAAATAAATAAATATAATATAAATTAAAATTATCATCTAGAGATGCTAGGAAAATTCATACTGAGAAAGAAATGAAAAAGTAATTAGTCTTTTTTTTTATATATTGATTAAACTAAACAGCCATGCCCGTTTATTGAAAATGTTTTCTCCATTGAAATCAGTTATTAAACGTGGACTATAGAACCGGCCTCTAAAACTTTTTTTTTTGTTTGTTTCTGCATAAAAATGATAATCTTCCATCTTTTAAGAAAGACGAACGTTGAAAGATCTTTTTTTAATTCATAATGAGAAACGTTATCAACAAAAATTGTCAATTGTTAAATAAATTATTTTCTTGCTTTTTTAAAAAATATATTTTTAGTTTACTACACCTTTGATTTTACAGCACTATTACATTTATTAAATCAAATGATAGAAACCCAAAACAAATTTTATACAAAAAAAAAAAATGCATAAAAAAGTGTCTTTATGAAACAGAAAGGTGCGCTTTTTTTTAGTCATGTGATCACACCTTAAGCAAGTGCAAGAAGAATCGCTTTATTTTCAAATATTTTTCCGCTTTTATTAAAATCGTATACATGAAATCGCTTATTTCACCCTGAAAATATATATATAAATATATTATTGATAATGTTATAAAACCGATATTAAAATAAAATAAAAAAACTATATCTTTAACTTAAAAACAAAATGATTAATTTTCGTAAATCTCGTCTGGAAAGCGGAAATTCAAGCATGGACGAAGGAAGGATTCTTCTTCAAAATAACAGAGTCACAAAGGAACATTAATAATTCCTTAACGCTCGTATAAGAATAAAAATCCAAGCATTTTGCAATTGCCACTGTTTAACTGAAACAATCTGTATAGTCAACAAGATTTGATTTCTTGTGATTGAAAATAAGAAAATCAAGTACAACAGGTTCCGTTAATTTCTGATGGTTCGTTTAAAAAACCGGCTGATTTCATGATCGGTTCATTTTTACTACGGATGACAAAAACAGTCAATATTGCTGGCCTAGTTCACGTGTATGGAAAACCGTCTAGTAACGATCATTCTAATTTTAACCATAAACCGAAAAAAGAAACAAAAAAAAAAAAAAAAAAAACGAAAAATTCAAAATAATAAAATTAAAAATTATTGTAAAATTGTGCTTATTTTGAACTTAAAATTTTATTAAGAAGAAGTATTTACGTTCGATTTTTCTTTCACTTTAAAATTTATAAATAAACATAAAAAAATACGTCTCTTTCACTTTGTAAGAATATTGAGATTCTTTTAATTAACTTCAGTTTGGTTTATCCTATTGACTTTCTTTATTCGATTAGAAATCAGACGAGTTTATATAACAAAGTTCCAACCTGAAAAATGTAAAAAAATCTACAACTTATCAGACAGAAATTAACGCCCACCAGAAGACAAGTTTTTACTACAATTTCTACCATACAACTCAAGCTTTGTCAGAAAAATGTTAGTTTTTGTGGGTGGGTCTGCTTGGAAAAGCTGTGGAAAAAAAAAGTATGGACCTTCTAGCAGACGTCTGCTTAACATCCACATCAAATATTGTTTGTTTTTTTTTTTTTTACTCTCTGCAATTAAGGTGATATTAATTTTAAAAAATGTATTTTTAAAAAAGATAAAAAAAATACTACTACTATTGAATTGGAAATACTTGTAACTTCTGGATTGGAAATAAAATAAAAAAAATTAAAAAAAAGATAGATTTTTGGAAATTATTTACCAGTAACTCGGTTAAAAATTAATTGAGAAATAAATTTTATTTTTTTAGTGTAATATTTTTATTTTTATAACAAATAAAATAAAAAAATACCAAGGAAAAAAAATATGATCTAATTAAAAATAAAAATGTCAAAAAGCAAAAGCGCAGAAAAGTTTAACACTCCCCGCCATCCTTACAATAAAAATCCAATATTTGTCAATTTTTATACTGAAACTGATCGAAGTACCCGATTATTTTTTTTAGATCTATTATTTAAAAATATTTAAAATAAAATAAAAAAAAACACCACACATCATCACATGTGCATGTGCTCTTTAAATACTTTTTTCTTTTGATATTTTTTTTTTTACACTTTTTTCTGGAAAATGGGCCTTTTCTTCTTACTTACAAAACTTTCAATATGTAAATGAAATTTTCAGTTTTCTGATTTATTTTAAAAATTAATAATATCAATAACGATTTTTTAGACAAATATAGCTCAACTTAGTGGTATTGTCAGCATAGATTGAGGCCAAAGTTTTTGTCTTTTAGTTCTGTTTCAGCAAAAAGTAAAAAGGCCTAACCCTACCGACGTTTTGCAAGACTGTCCATCTTAATTACTGTCTTTAAGAAAAAATGACAGTGTTTCAAAGACTAAGAAATTCGTAGACTATTCACAACATCTACAATCTACATTTATTTTTCATTCATATTTTTTATTATTAATCAACTCCTTTTTAGATTTTCCTAAACAGATCCAAGGTTCGCGAAAATAAAATATTGTACATATAATTTTCACTAGAGAAATAATATTTTTGGATTTTTTATGCAATAATACGAATCCAGTTTAAGGAAATATTTTGATCATAATTTTGTAACTTACCTGTGAGTCATCAGCGTGTTTAACAAAATAGCTGCCGCTAGATCCCTGGGAAATTCTTTCAGGTAAGTTTCCTAGTTCAATGGCCGCTTCGGCTTGCCGAATATAATCGTGAAACTCGGGGTCGTCAGAGAAATGATTGTCAAATAAGCCATACTCATAGTCCACTCGATTCAACAGAGGGGAGCTTTCCTTATTTCCAGTACCTCGGGTTGGAGATCGGGGATGTCCCCCGCCCATGCCTGCGGTTCCAGGAGCAACAACAGAACCAACACCGGGACGGTAAGGGCCGGCAGGAGCAAATTTTACTTCGATGCCTAATTCGTTGTCGTCAGTCGTGTTTGTGGCATTGGCGAGGGTCGTCGCCCCGTTGGAAGAAGGGAAGAGGTTCCCATCACCGACCAGCGGACTTGGTTCGGCATCAGACTCAAGTAAAACATTAGTCAGATCCCTGCCCTCCTGAGTCATTCACAATTAATTTAGAGCGGGATTTCTAGTCCCCTATCAACGAAACAAAACAAAACGAAAAAAACAAAAGGAAAACGGACACTTAATCGACGTAAATGGAAAAATAAATGAAACTGGGTGACAAAAAAGCAAATATGAAGAGCCTAACGCACAACAGAGAAACCAGAAATCAACTAAAACACAAAATATTTCATTTGATGACAATAACACGAAAGGTAAATACAAGTGTCTTCTTGTTGTTTTGTTAGACTTGCCTACTCTACCGGTGTGTTTATGGTGGTGGTATTTTTTTTTTTTTATCGACTAACATGAAACGGAAACACGCAGATCGATCTTTTGGGGAACTTTTACTTTTCTTGTTTTTTTTCCTTTCAGAAATTTAAGTCAATGTTATCCAATCTTTTCATTCCCCCCTATAATTCCACTGGAAGACGACAAGTGGCCATAAAAGCAGGTGATGCATCAAGTGTAAAGCTGCTGTGTTTCCTAACTTTCGTATCTTGAAATTCTTCGAAACCCCCTTTATCACGAAAAAGTTTATTTCAAAATTCTGACTACTTCAAATTCTTCAAGAATGACAAATTTATTCTATACAATGAAGAGATAAAATATTTTAAGCAAATAATTTGCGCACACGCTTTTAAATTGCACAAAACACATTGCAGAAAGATGCGCATGTATTTAAATACGAAACTAAAAATGTCAATGCCACACGTCAACCATTCACTTTACATCCGGCATCGGTGTCTGCTCCACGCACCATGCTTCGCTAATTTTCTTTTGATATTCAATAAATAGAATTATAAAATATATAAAAAGTTTGACATATTTGTTGCTTATGAAAATATTTAATTTTTTTGTTTTTTTTAGTTAATTTACAAGATAACTTCTTATATAATATTCTTAAAATACGTCTAGAATAGATGTAAACAACAAACCGGTGACACAGCAATTTTTTGATTGTGCATTGATACTTATTTCTAGTAAAAGCTCATATGAGGATTTATTTTTATTCTTAAGCAATTTAATTTATTACTTAATTCTTGTTGAGCAGATTAAATATTATTTTACTAGTACGAATATTCATAACAAGCTGGAATTTGACTGGAAGGAAGAGAAACGTTTCTACTCTTTTTTAATTTAAATTTTGTTAAAAAAATATTCACTGAAAGTCTTCCTTGTTGGATGAATTATTAGCGACTTTGATAAATTATTTGTAATAATTATTATCTGTTTTGCGTTGGAATTTGTGATACCATATTTATTTTTTATGATTCATTTATTTTTAATTTTATGGATGTACAAAATAGCATAGCGGTCGAGTAAACCGTTAAACGGCTAAAAATGAAATCAACGAGTCAAGTTCAAGTTCTCTACCTGTTCACTACCTCTTCCTTCTCCCCGTTAGTAAAAGAGAAGAACAATTATGTGGAGACTGTAACGGGAAACGATTTCTACCTACTATCTTTCCGAAGAAGCCATAGCAATTGAAAGATACTAACTGAAGAAAAGGAATCCGTGAAGAGCCGTAATCACGTACATCCTGGATGTTCGAGAAATTTAATAGAAAATATGCTCTCTTCTTTCTCTGTTGCTGAATGGTAATGGAAAATCGAGCCATTTGGCCGTTCCCATAAAGGGTTACAGTAGGCTTGATTCGTGGCTAAGTAATCCAAGTGATTTAAAACTGACCTACAACAGAGAGCTCTATATATTTGTTATAGAGCATAAATGAATTACATTATAAAAATGAAACTCAATTGTACTCCATTTTTATGGTCATTTCGCTCCTTGGGATAAATTCCCTGGAGCTTGTCCATACTAAAACGTTTGACAAAAAAAATTATATATATATATATATATATATTAAAGAAAAACAAAACTGTTGGTGGAATGAACGGACAATTTGCCAAAAGACCTAAATACCATTAAGATAAAATCTCGAACAAGGACAGCAATAAGAAAAAGATCTAAAAACAAACACCTACCTATTTAGTAAACGTAGTTGTGGGGTCCGAATGTCAATGTTAGACAAATCCCACAAACATTAAAAGTGACACAGGCCAAGGCAAGGATAATGAAAACAAGAAGTTTAGATAAATATGCCAAAATTTATTATTGGCAAAAAATGCAATCAAAGAATCCAGATGTTTAAATACCTTGGGTGGTTATGCTGGTAGTTAACTGTTAGTGTTAGATGTGACAACAATTGATGATGACTCGAGCAATTTGAGTGATGCCGAAGGTTGATAGACAGTTGCTGTATTGTGTTGGTACTAGCTAGTAGTCATAGTCCAGGGCAGCTGGTTGTTGGGAGGTGTTGAAAGGATGATAAGCAGTCAGCGAAGATTGATAGACAGTCGGCGTGTTTGAGCTGGTATTAACAGGCAGTCATAGCCGAGGGTAAGCAGTTGAAACCATGGTGATCCGCAAGATGATGGGCAGCAGGGAGTGAAAGCTGAATTGCCGAGTGGATTAGAAGAAGACATGGTCGGCGGGAGTCAGTTGGAGTCACCATAGGTAAGCCAAATTTTTGCTTGTAGAGAATATTGTTGAAAAAGAAGAAGCATTGGTTAGTGATTAGTTTGCATATTTTAATAATTTTGTGGATGGGTTACAATGCAAAATATGTTTATGACCTAAAAGCCCACATCTCTGAACACAAGAGAGACTTGCGTTTGAATAAACAATCTCTCTCGATTTGCATAGAAACGATGCTGGGCATAAATTTGATTTCACTAACGCCACCCTAATTAAAAAAGAACATAATTCTTTAAGGAGAAAATACATTGAAAACTTAATAATAACATTATTACCAACGATAAATACGGGCCTAAAATATTACATTATATCACCGTCTTTCTTTGAATCTATTCTTAAAGAATGTAATACAATGAATACATGCTTTAAAAAAATCAGCCATAAATTAGAATGATGTGACACACTAATGCACTGGCTTGACCACACAAAGGTGAAGACATTAGAATTCTCACTAAACAATCGCACATACACAATTACAAACACACATTACCATTCGATGCCCACTTAGACATACAAGAATCTTCATAAACTTGCAAACATACTATTATCTACGATTTTAATGCACGTGACATGTGACTGACAAATGAGAACTGACCCAAACAAAACTGAAAATACCAGATGTTTTGTCTTTTTATCTGTTTTCTCTCAATCTCTGACAAAAAAGTGAAACATGTTATTGATTCCTATTTAGATTGTTTCCTATTCTTCATTTTACGAACAATTGAAAAATTATTGTAAACGTAAATTCAATAAAAACTTGAGAAAAGACAAGAATGCTGCATACTTAATATAAAATTGCTAAATATATCACATAATATTTTTTACGAGAATTAACAAAACATCTGAACATACAAACTTTGACGCACAAAGGTTTGCCACCATGATTTTATTTTAGAAACGTATTTGAACCAAGGGAGGTTACTTAATTTTGTAAATCTTCAGAGTTCGCTCCCTTGTACACTGCGTAAAGACGATTTTTCTTGTATGGAAATCAAAAAAATAAAACCCATATTATAATTGTTCGTTTATAAAAGTATTTTCTCTTTGTATTTATATGGTATATGGAAACAGGGGATTTATTGTGAATACTTTTTTTTATATAAATCCCCTACACACATGCCACCAATCTACCATTGGGTGACATGTCACTAGAGTTTGCTGCTGCTGGCCCGCTGTCAGGTTGCTGGCATGTTCATCTCAGCAATGTTACCATTGGTGAATGTTAACATTGGCGGACCGTTAGAGGCTCACCAGTGGCTACCACCAGAGGACCACTGGCGTTTCCATCGGCATCCCACTAACGATTTGCATGTAGGCTTATAGCATCCAGAATTTACTGTGTTAATAAACATATGTTATGAGTTGATAGGGCATTTTCTGAAGATATTTTAAAAAAAGGAATCATTTCTTTATTAAATTGTGAAAATATGCAATGATGCTAATACAAGATTTGATTGGTGAATATTAATTTTTCGAGTCCAGATAAATACTAAAACTGATCTTATTCTTGAAACTATTTAGACATTAACTCAGTTAAACAAACTGATATGTTTTTGTATGAATTTTACTTATAGTGCTTAAAAAAAAAAAATTAACCATATCCTGGTGTTAAGCACACCATTTACTTTGTCAGATGATCCCTCCATACTTAGCATAACTGTCAAGATTGTGGTTCAGAGGTGTCCTGAATGCCAGTCTATCTGGCACCAGTGTACTGGCAGAATGGAAGACTAGCAGTTTGCAATATATAGTCCAGGCTGGGGATGGATATTACACATTATGCCTGCAGTCATTATTTGTTCAGCGACCCATAATGTGACAAGATTCAGTAAGCTTTATTCAGCAGTTGGTGTTGATATTTTGTGAGAGAGGTCTGCCATACAAAATCCTCACAGACAACAATAACGTGTTCACCAGGTCATTCAAAGCTTACATGGATAAATGGCGTGTCCAGCTGCACTTTCAATGCACACATGTAGAGTCTGGAAATGTGATAATAGAAAGGTGCCATAGGAGCATAAAATGGATTGTGGCGCTGAAGCAGTACCCTGTACACAAAACCATTTACTGGTATAATGTGACACTAAAGGATGATACATTGAGACTAACTGCACTAGGTAACTCATGAGCGTGTGGCCAAGTGGTTAGAACATTCGCATTCTGACCATGAGACCTGAGTTCAAATCTCACCATGGTGGATTTGTCAGGAAAGAGATTTCCTGATATCATCGGACTTTGGGGGGAGCGATCCCAGTGTGCGGCACCTTTGGAAAGTGTCTGAAAACCATACCACGGGTTGACCCAAGCCTTGTGAGTGAAACTGAGTAGACGGATCCCTTGAGCCCGTTGATAGATATGGTAGTACAAAGTCACAAGACATCGTAACCAAGGGAATAAGTGTGCTAGCCTTCTTCAAATTGTTGATCACACTAGATAACATGCTCTTTCCCAGAAACTGTAACTAAGGTCTGATCAGCATAGTTGCAGTATAAACCACAAGTGAGCTCTGTTGGTGTTGAATAAATGCAAATGCACCTGAGCAAGCGTCTGCAATAGGGATTAAATAGCTGCCCTAGTAGATAGGTATCCTCAAATACGAGTGGCCAGCTATACATACATACATACATACTAGCTAACACAATCTATACTTATGATGTTAGACTCAAGGGCACTGATGCTATACCTACACTGACACCATTGACAGAGCATGAGACATATGAAGTTGAAGACATGGTGTGGGTGTGACCACCCCAGAACCGATATACCTCCAAATTTGCAACTGGGAATGTTACTGGGATCATCAGCCCACAATCTGTCCTGATTGATGGCGTGCTGCATCATGTTAAAGACCTCTGACTGGCATGGGAACAATGATTTGCTGCAAGTGATGCTGATGACTCATCCATGAGCAATGGGTAGTTGGAAGTAGATTCCTGAATGTTTAACGTGCCTCCTGCCGTGGTAGAGACAGATAGCAACAACAATGAGGATGAAGAACCTCCCACGGGAAGGAGCATCAGAAGAAAACGCCCACCCACTGCATGTTGGTGCTGTGATTAGGAGATCATTGAAGAGTGTAACAGAGAATTGGTTTAACCTGATAAGAGACTCAAATGGTTGCATGTGGTGCTGTAAGCACCAGGAGTTACATCCTTCTACTTAGAATAGGTGGCACTATTTGCATATGAACAATACTGAGCAGGAATTAGCCAATAGTCAGCATAAGTCTGAGACTGGGAGAGCTATATAGCACCAGTGTTTTCTCATTCAAAAGAAGCACTCTCAATGAGCAGATATGCGGAAAACCAGACAAGCTATTTTGGCAATACAGTGTAACCTGGATATAAGAGAGTTGTCGGGACCGGAGAAGAAGTCTCTTATATCCGGGTTTCTCTTATATCCGGGTTTGGTCTATTTTATATACATTAACACAGGCTCTAATTTGGGACCAGAGAAAATCTCTCTTATATCCAGGTTACACTGTATTGCAAACTATGCTGGAGGGAAAGTTTGAAATCCAGAGTTATTTGAAGGGACATTGCCGGTGTGACGGGAGCAAATTATGATAACTCAGCTACAGATATATAGGTTATGTAGCGTAATTGACTATGGTTAAATTTAATTGATAGAATTACCCAACAAACAGAAATGACAAAGTTTCCAATAAACAATGAGAAAAGAAAGAAAAGAACAAAGTAAAAATAATACTAAGCTATATGAGATAATGATATATATTTTCATGATTTTTTTTCACATGTGACTGAAATTTACAACATATATATCTATTCTGAATGATAACGTATCAATGTGTCTTTCTATATGAATGATGTGAGGATAGTGAATTTTAAATGTTTTTATGTTAAAAGTGAAAATGAAAGAAAAATGAGAATCATTTTCGTCATTTGATGCATTTTTTATTTCAGGAAAGGAAAAAGAAAATACTGTACAAACATTAAAACAAGATATGTGCCATTTATGGAGATGGTGCCATAGCTGAGAATACTGTTCATAAGTTGTTCAATTGGTTCAGAGTTGGTAATTTTGATCCAAATGTTCCTGCTGGCCTGAAGTTTTTGATGATGACAAAAGCAAAACACTGATTAAAAATAATTCAGCTCACATGACACTGGAAATTGCAAAGATATGAGTATTGTAAGACATTTGAAAACACTTGGATATATAAACTGCTATGATATTATTTTTTAATCAGTATCACCCCAAGCAAAGTAGTACAGCCACTAAGATGCAAGGAGTTACAGGGTGTGGAAGAATTAGGAAGAGAAACAATTGTAACTGCTACTTTCCCATTAACAAAAAGAAAAAAAGGAAGTGAGAAAACAATAAATGGAGATAAGGCATGGTTGAGATAAGTAAAAGGGTTTTTATTTCCCCATGATTTACAACATTTGATAGTTTACTTATTTCGGTGTAGTGCATATCAATTGTTGTAGACTTAATCATTTGGAGTATAACAGAAGGTAATAGTTGAGATAGAAAAGTGGAGAAAATCAACATACCTATGTAGTTGAGTAAGATAGACTTAGGGGAGAAAATTCCACAAATTATCACATTATAGTAGTTGAGAGTTGATCTCTGCTGCTGCCACTAGTTTTCATTGCTGGTTAAAGGTATTGCTGGTGATGTAAGTGCTTTAGTATCATTGCTGATGGCTCGCTAAGCTTGTCTGCTATAATTCCCTTCATGGGTGATATTAGTGTTGCTTCATAGTCAGTGGCTCAGAAACAGATGATGTGATAATTGTGTGGGTTTTGTTTCAATTAGTCAGAAAAAATATTTTATGACCCTGGTATTTTTGGACAGTATTCTGGAATTGGGTACACACTGCTGGACAAAATTATTGTCTCCTTTATCATATGAGCTGTGAATGTAAAAGTGAGCACTTTCATTTGAGTTAAATAATTGGAGGTTATGACAGATACAAAAAGACTAGAATAGATATGAATAGAATGGGATAGATAGATAGAAACAGATTGAGATATATAGGTAGACAAAACTGAAACCTGGAAAACATTGAAATGCTTAATAGAATCTGATACAGTATATATTAACCTGAAGCACTCTACATTATTCACAAAATTTTCCCTTCCAATGCATTCTTTTTCAAGGACCATCAATTGCAATTGTTGATTTCTATTGCACTTTAGTGTAGGTACCTCCACTAATTCACCAAAAAAAAAAAAAAAAAAGAAAAAAAGCATATCAAGATGAAAAAAGCCCCACACTTGATAAAAACAAGGTTTTTTTTTATCATCAAAATATTTATGTTATTATTAAGAGGAAAGACTGAAGTATTTTATTATTCTTTTATTAAAGTTTTTAATCCTTTCTGGCACATTAAAAAATTTTGGTTTTTTCCTGTATATTTTTTTTTTGTGGGACCAAAAGTTAGTTAATGATGAATATAGGAAATTTTAGCATTCTTTTTTTTTCAGTATCAAAGACACAATGATTTGGAAATTCTTGCAAAAAATCAAACAATTGTGGTATTTTAATAAAACTTTCAGAACTTTTTCATAAGTGAACTAAATTATTTTTTTTAAGAAAATTTTGTTAAAAATATATACTTTTTATCATCTGATTGTGATACCCCCCATTCTACTTACTTAATTTTATGTAATTTCAAGGAATTAAATTTCACTCCTTTTTATATAAATTAAAAGCAGGACTGCTTGGAGAATTTAAATCATCAATTTATTTTGTAAAACAGGAACACCATTTACTGAAAATCTGCACTGAATCATAAAATAAAAATACAATAAAACTAAGACACTGTTTAATTAGTAAAGCTTTTAATTGCTTTTATAAATAAGATATATTAAGGACACTAGTCTTAAAAAAAAATTTTCAATGAAAAATGAATTTTTACAAGAATTCTTTCATTTTCTTTTTAAATTTCACTTAGAATAATTCAAGTTTTAAATCTGTTAAAATTCTGTATGAATTTCACCCTTTTAGATGATATTATTAAATAAAAACTATACTTACTAATCATAAATGTAAAATGCTCAGTAGAAATCATCAAACACCAATACTTTTTAATGAATTTTGTTTTTTTTTTTATGTGTATAAACCTGCTGATTTTTGTAAATATAGTGGCCCATACACAACATTATCAGAAAATAAAAGTGATAACTATAGTAAATTTAAAGCCAAAATATCTAAAATTCAACAAAACATTATATAATGAAAAATATTTTTCTAATTTTTTAAGATTACTCAGTACTTAAAAATTATATATAAAATGGTGCTCACATTATATTCAATTATTTTTTTATGGATAAAGTCCCCGTAGAACAACGTTCAATAAACATAAATCTGTCATCAATCTCTCTACACATGAACAGATTAAATAAACAGCTAGTGACATGTTAAAAAAATGAATTTCTTCAATAACTGAATCTTAAAGTAAATAATATTTGTTTCAAATCAGATTAATTATACTTTAAATCAGCTAATATTCCTCAACTAAAGTTTCAGAAAAGTATATTTTATTTTGGGAAAACTTTTTAATAAAGAGAATTACATTGCAATGTGAACTAAAAAAATCAGGCTAAAATCAAATTAGTTTTGAATTAGAGCAAAGTATATTGGAAATATTAAATTTAATCTATTAGCTTCAAATTAAAACTAAAATAAAAGCTTCAAGAAAGATTTTTCATTTTTAAAAATTCATTTTAAACTTGCATGAATCCAGATTGGCCCAGTCAAAAACAACACAGAAGAAATTTGACAACCACCAGTTGAGAATTGAAAGGAACATCAAAGTTGCTCTCACATCAAGAAAAATTCTTCAGTTGGTGTGATTGTTTTGTTTTTCACTGCTACCATGAACTTTGCTTCATAAATTGTACCAATTCTTTGAACACTATTCAAAGAAGTATTTTTCCCCTGTCTTCATTTATTTTTATGTTGTTTGCCATTTCTTAGGACCTTCTGCAGCATTGTAATTTTTGACATATTTCATTTGCATTTATTATTTTTACATACAAGTTATTGGCCATCATTAGGCACACACAACACTTAATTTCTGTAATTCTTTCATTTTTGTGTGTTAACAATAAATGCATCATCTGTTTTTTAAACTCAGCTCGTGTCATCTGTCTTTGTTGCATGCCCTTAAAAATTAAATGTTACGTCAAAAATTTGTTTGAACTATTTTTTCGTAGGTAATTTTAAAAAAATCAAAAATCCTTTAGTAGTCAATAATATCTTGTAATTTAAAATTGGCAGATAAACAAACATCAACCATATACATTTAAGGAATTTTCCAATATTTTTACATGTGTCTGTGACGCTATGATTAGAACACCAACATAGAAGGAAATTGTGATTTTTAACTTGATCCAGCAGATTGGATCTTTGAAGTCAGGTCCTCAAAGCAGGACCTACTTGAATGGTAACAAAAAATTTTAAAAAGCATTTGATAACAAGTGACAACAAAGCCAGACATTGGTGGTTTCTGGCTGATGGTCTGTCTTAGCAGTCCCAGTTGAGATAAGAGGAAGTCAGTTCTGATCTGACCTTGGCAAGGAACTATCCCTCAGATAGTTCCAATGCCACTCGTATATATTGCCAGCCACATATCATGATGTGTAGAGAAGCAGAGAGTGGGAAGGAGAGAAGAGCTGAACTATTAGACTGATATGGCAGAAGTTGTCCACAAGTGTCACCTACCCATCCACCCAGACTGAGCAAGCAAAGCCCTGAATCAAACATCTACTTTATACACTATTTACATTATTCAGGACTATTGTCCTCATATTTTTAATACATAAAAACGTTTCAGCCATTGTACGCTCCGGCCTTCTTCAGGTGGTTGGAATGCGAACTGAACCCTTTATTTTGTTCACTGGAGTAGATTGTTCTAGAATATTAAACCATGTTTTGGAATGTCAGTTATCAGTTAACCAATTCACCTCTGAAAGTTCTTGCCTTAATTATTGAACACACATTCTTTGGGGCCTGTCACTGGATCTTTTAATCAAATATGGAGGACACATGGCACAGTGAAATTTTTTGAAATTAAATAGATATTTGATAATTGACATCCATTAAACATGGCACTAGAAAATAGTGATTTAAATAAGAAGAAGGCCGGATTATATAAATTTTTTGAAACATTTAATAAATATGACAAAGATGATGACAATAGTCAGAATAATATAAATAGTGTACATAATACCTCATCTCAGAAATATAGACCAGATATCTACTTTATAATATTGGAAATAGAGTTTGAGTTCTTTTTTCTCAAACTGCTGTTTGTTTCCCTCTTCCATTACCTAGTGAACGTGCAGTGGCCCTTTCCCAGTTTTGGGTGCATACTGACGTGAACAAAAATGCAGATGCAACATGGGGTAACCATTGGTTGGTTGGTGGAAAATTGGGTCATGGTCCCAATGCATGTTTATAAGTCTTCTTACTCTGGCAGTGAATCAGGTAGTTAAACAAGATGTAGATGTTGATGAAGGCAGTTGAAGTATTGTCTTAGAGTAGTTGACATGTTTTCTCAAGAAATTTTGTTGTTCTTGGGTTTCTTTTGGATTTTTTTTAATCATTTTACCCCAAGCAAGGTGATGAAGCCACTAAAATGTAAGGGGTTACTGAGTGTAAAAAATAAATAACTGAGAAAATGTTATTGAGGAGAATGGGCAATAAGAGAACAAGATTCAAAACAACAGAAGATAACAATTAATGTTGCATTTAAAGTTTTGAAGATCATGGTTGACAGGAAAGCAAGAATTCAGAAGTGAGTATTGCCAGAGAAGAAACTACTGTATATTTCCACATATAAGGTTTCCTATAGATAAGACAAGACCCAAAAGCTAGCTAAATTTTTGTGATTTTATGATATCTGTAGTATAAGACAACTGAAAACATAGGCTATCCTACACTGACAGTAGCAGTTAAGCTTATCATAATGATTCCTACAAGTATAAAATAAAGCTGATGTTATTACAAATGTTGTTTTATTTACCTTTATTATTATTATCAAATCATAAGAAATAAAATAATGTAAAGTATTAACATGTATAGGTGGCCACTTGTATTCGACGATACCCGTCTAGCCAATCCCTATTGCAGACACTTGCTCAGGCGCATTTGTGTTTATTCCACACCCACAGAGCCCACCTGTGGTTTATACTGCAACTATGCTGAGCAGACCTTAGTTACAGTTTCTGGGAAAGAGTGTGTTATCTAGCATGATCAACAATTTGAACAAGGCCAGCATGCTCAAGCCCTCAGCCACGATGACTTGTGACTTCATGTTATCGACAACACCCAAGGGTTCCATCTACCCAATTTCACTCAAAAGGTTTGGGCCAACCCATGGTATGGTTTCCAGGCACTTTTCAAAGGTGCCACATGTTAGGATTGACCCCATCTAATCCGATAAAATCAGGAAGTCTCCTTCCTGACAAATCAACCATGGTGAGATTTGAACCTAGGTCTCATGGTCAGAATGTGAACATTCTAACCACTCAGCAAAGTATTGGCGTGAATCTTTATGAAAATAACAATAATGATGTCATTCTTACTATTCATATGAATGAAAAGAAAAAGTTGCTTATTCAACAATGAGAAATAAAGATTTTATGGCGTCTTAAATGTTTTGTTGCTTAACATCACAAAAAATAATGTATAATGCAGTGCTTCTCAAGCTAACTGATATGGCGGACCTGCATTTTTTTCTCAATGTGTCATGTACCTGTAATATTAATTTATACTGGAAATAATATATATCATGAATATAATAAAAGTTAACAATTTTTTATCTTCCATTTATTTTGCAAAAAATAATTCAATATCAAAACATATAAAAAGTAATAAAAAAAATAAGCAGTTTATTAACACAAAAGCAAAAATTATATAACCTTAATCTTTACTCATGTGAAAGGTGAGCCTGCTTCTTCTTTGTCAGTTTATCCAGTCGTGGTTCAATTGAGGACAGTGCCACGCGTAATGGAGAATGAATATCCATATTATTCCTGTACTTGGCCTTAATAACACTCATCGTTGAGAAGCCAGTTTGGCAGAGATATGTTGAAGGAAATGCGAGAAGAGTTTTCAAAGCAATTTCACTAAGCTCAGGATATTCTGCTTTCACCTTTATCCAAAATGAACCAAGTTGTAGTTTCGAAACTCCTCTTCAATCCTTCATCGGTAGCCAGCTCCAACAATTTATTCTCCATACCTGGCTCTGGTGATGTACTGTTTGGCTGGTATCTACCAATTCTTCAAATGATTCTTTAGCATGGCCTAGATACTGGCCGCGTTCCGGTAGCTGATGGTTCACGTACTGGCACTAGTCCACAAACCACACCACTTTCAGTAGCACTGGTATAATTCATGTTATTGAAAAATAAAGTTTGCATGTTATACTAAATATTGTCATTTAACATGACAATGAGGAATGATGATTGGTGTGAATGAACCCATAGCTCTACAAATCCAGAAAGACATATTTGTTTATGTTACTTGTGCTTAGTGGAACTTTTGCAAATTGTTGTGTAATAATCTATTGAATATTTCATTTTAATATGAAATCAAAAGGCAGTTTTATTACATTTGTAACTGTAGTAGAGCATTATAACATGAATTGTTCCAACTAGAAACATTTAAACTATTTACATTATTCGGACTATTGTCCTCATCTTTGTCGCCATATTTATTACAACATTTCGGCCATTGTACGCGTTGGCCTTCTTCAGGTGGTTGGAATGTCGAACTGAACCCTTTATTTTGCTCACTGGAGTAGACTGCTCTAGTTCCACATGCCCTGCAAGGACACATGGCACAGTGGATAAAGGCATTAGTTAGATTCAGTGACAGGACCCAAAGAGTGTGAGTTCAATACCCGGTTATGGTAGTGGAAAACTTGGAGAGGGAAATTAACAGGAGATAACTGATAACTGACATCCATTAAACATGGCACGTGGAACTAGAACAGTTTACCCCAGTGAGCGAAATAACAGGTACAGTTCGACATTCCAACCACCTGAAGAAGGCCAAAGCGTACAACAGCCAAAACGTTGTAATAAATATGGCGACAAAGATGAGGACAATTGTCCAAATAATGTAAATAGTGTACATAATACTTCATCTCATAAATATAGACAGATACTGTAGAAACATTTACATCAGCAATTAGCATGCTAAGGCAGTTCTTAGCCTACTGCGATCCACGGCGCAAGCATACTCACCTACATACCAGTGCCAATACACCACAGGATTTAAGGTTAGCTTTTTGTAAGTGTTGTATTAGACAACCCCCTATTTTGGGAGGTAATTTTTAAGGTTTAAAAGTTACCTTATATGCGGAAATATATGGTATTAGAATAGAACTTATGTTTACATCTAGCAATTTCAACAGTGAAATGATGAGACCTAACTGCCAATCTAGTACTGTGCTGAAATTCATAAAGTCAAGAGAAAGCTTATCAGAATAATTATCATAAAAATATTTATAGAAAAAGCAGAGGGAAGCTACATTAAAGCAGTGGGAAAGTGATTGAAGCTGAGATGTCAAGTGAGGACCAATAACGTTGCAGATTCTTTGGATTTTGTCAAGAATCTCTAAATACATAGCAGAAGCAGCAGAGCAGATATGACAGCAGTCTTCGGTGCACGGATGAATGGTAGACTCATAAAGCTCCAAGATAGATTCAGGCAAGAAGAATTATCTAGTCTGATACAGTGAACCAATTTTCCTAGCAACTGACTTGATATAATCATTCCAATTCATATCAGTAAAAAAAATGTCAGTCCGATAAGATGCATTGTTACACTTCTGGTGGTTAGCAGCAGCCATGTTTATAGAAGACTATTCATTCACTGATTTGCTTTTTTTACAGCTTATTTAAAGCTGGGAAATATTTTTAGATCATAAGAAATTTTTTGGGAGACAATAATGCTTTAGCAATACAAGTCTTACTGTCTTATAGCTGAGGAGGAGAAGTTGATTCATACCTTTTCCAAGGGTATTGGTATGTAAGTGAATATGACAAACCCTTTGGGACCCCTGAATGATTGTCATCTTAATTATGGAACACTACTAATGTTATTTGTACTTGAGAGGAAGATTAAAACAAAACTTAACATCAGTAAGAAACAGTTGAAATTTCTAAGGAAAGAGGGATTGGAAAATCTGATACTCACAAGTCAGATTGAAGGCAAGAGGGACAGCGGAAAAAAAAACGTATAACCTATTTAGAGAGCTTGAGTAACTGGATGGTGGAATAAGATTTAGGAAAAATAAGAAAAAGATAAAATTTATTAACAGCTGCAAAGGATAAGAAATTGTAGAGAGCCATGATTGCCTACAACCAAAAAGGACATGACACATAAAAATACATTTTTATGGGGATTTTTGGGTATGCCACAAATTAATCATAGTAACAGAGGTTTAAATCATGATTTTCTGATAAATACAAGGAAAATTATATTTGGTACCAAAAATGGGCAATGATCAATTTAGCATATAAAAGATACCAAATATGATTTAAATATCTCCCTGAGAACAATTTCCTTACATTTTGCAGATTTAAATCGTTTCAATATTTGGGACAAAAACATTTGTCTTTGTCATTTTTTGTTCGTGTTATTCAAAGATGGAGGAACGGTCAGAGACAAAAAATCAGGTGAAATACAAAAAAAAAAAAAAAAAAAAAAAAAAATATGTGTTCACTGAATTGTGTTTTTTCGGAAAAGAGTGTCAAGTTAAACCGGTCACTTTTAGGCAATAATTTTAATATTTTTTCTATCAAACAAAAACAAGAAAAAAATTTGAAAATTTAAAACTTATTTTTAATAGTGACAGTGTTGCAGTGAAAATCTTTGCACTTACCTATAGTGTATGATTCAGTTACCTGAGGATTTCACCATCTACAAGGACATATACTTTGGATAATGGGGTCTTACTGTGTAATCTATATATGTAGTGAACTTGCACAATAAATCCAAGTAGACATTTGTGATTTTGAGTCCCCTGAATGATTTTATGTTCAATTGTAGAACTGTATGAATGTTATTTGTATTTAAGAGGAAGATTAAAATGAAACTTTCCCATGAATTGTCTTGTGAGGCTCGAAAATCGACTTGATATATCATTTTTGGAAGATAGTGTCAAGTTAAACCTGTCACTTAGAACATTCATTTCAACAGGATTTCCATGACTTTCTGTGTAAAATGAGGCAGAAAAATACAACTATCCTGAATTTTATGATCTGTAAATGAACGAGTAAACAATACTTGGAGTTTGGACAAAGTTAGACCAGTCCAGAACTCCCGAGAGAGTCTACTTTCAGACTAAATATAGCACATCTCAATTGGGGAAATGCTCTAAAAAATGTCTGATTGCAAGCTGTTTTGAACCCTATTCCTCTCATTTTTTTTTTTATTTTCCTTCTCCAACCCACCATAGTCCTCTCTCCCCTATATTCTTGTTAAAATATACATTTGTCACGCTTGATATTTGGGTTGCTTTTCCTTACACTATAACAGCTAATGAATTATCTAACAATATAGTTAATTTAAGCCTAGAAGCTGAAATTTAACTTATATCCCCTGAATTATAAGAGAGTTTGTTCCTTGCAATCAATATCTGTAGTCTGTGAAACAATAGTATCCATACTTTGGACGTGCGAGTAACATAGCGGATATTGGAATGGGAAGTAGAATCACTGGGCTAGTCTATTGCATTCACTCTCGCACTAATGATCTTGGGACAGGCATGAATCCATTTCTCCCCAAACTAGGGGTTAAATATCTAAGTGTGGGGGGCAACCAGTTTAAGAGAATGAAAACTGAATTCCAAACAGTTGGGAAACTACTCCATTATCTTTCCAAAAAATGCAATTCACAAATGAAGAAAAGAATTCTGTGAAGAATTATGATTGTCTACATCGTGAAGGGACATGGCATTTAAAAAGAAAATATTTCTGCTATTAACACAGTGTTGATAGAAGAAACGGTAAGGAAACTACAAGAACTCCTGTAGAAAGTATAAAGGAAAATGAGGAGAAAGAACTAGACATCTATTGCAAGAAGACACAATGCATGGTTGTCAACAAAAGGAACAGCCCAACATGCAGATTGGACACTATTTACATTATTTGGACTATTGTACTCATCTTTGTCGCCATATTTATGTAATAAATTGGGCACCTCAAGGTGGTGTAATGGTTAGCAAGCTTGTCTTGGTAGCACAATTACGACTGAGTAGTGAGTTCGATCCTCACTGGGTTCCCCATACTTTCGGCCATGTGCCACATCTGAGCTACGCTTGGAAAATCACTATTTATGTAATAAATATGGTGACAAAGATGAGGACAATAGTCCGAATAATGTAAATAGTGTACATAATACCTCATCTCAGAAATATAGACAGATGCAAATTGGAGATAGCGAAATCAGACAGGTGCAACAATTTAGATATCTGGGAAGTGTATTGACAGCGGGACAGAAAGTGTGACACAGAAATCCAAAGGTGCATTGGGATAGTGAAAGATGCCTTCCAAAAGCTGAGCAAAGCATTAAGAAAGTGAAAAATAACATTAGAATCAAAGAAATGAGTACAGAACTGTTATGTAATATCATTCCGCCTATATGGCAGTAAATGCTGGACAATCTCCTCATCAATGAGGACATGTGAGCAACAACAAAGTTCTAAAGACAATGACAACAAAAAGGACACTTCTGTTTAGCACCAGGATCAGGCACATAATGAGGAAGGAGGGCTTGGAAAATTTGATGCTCACAGGACAAATTGAAGGTAAGCAAGACAAAGAAAAGCAACACACAACCTACTTGGCAAGCTTGAGTGAATAGATGGCAAAGCAGGGTTTGGGAGAGATAGCAAAAAGACAAGAGTTATTAAGAGCTACAAAGGGCAGGAAATTGTGGAGAGCCATGATTGCCAATCTCTGGAAGGGGCACAGCACATAGAAGATACTAAAGCTAAAATAGTCTATTCTCTTTAGACTTTAGTTACTTTTAATTTCTTCTCCTCAAGGTAATGAGGATATTGTCAACTTTATATAAGAGTTTTTGTTCTTAAACATTAATTAGCCAGTGCTTTCTCTTCTGGCTTCAGCTTGAAAAAATAAAAAGAATAAAAAAGATATCTTAATTTACAATATACAAAATTACATTTCTTTTTAAAACCTTGCCATTTCTCTGTCTGAATTTCTAGGATGAAGAATTAGCATTATATACATGCATACTATTGTTCTTATCTTTGTTGTAACAACAAAAATGAGTCTGCATGTAAATAACGTTTTGCATGTTATTTAAAGCCAGAAAATATTTTTACATTATTCGGACTATTGTCATCATCTTTGTCGCCATATTTATTACAACGTTTTGACCGTTGTACCTCCGGCCTTCTTTCAGGTGGTTGGAATTTCAACTGAACCCTTTATTTGGCTCACTGGGGTAGACTGTTCTAGTTCCATGTGCCATGTTTAATGGATGTCAGTTATCAGTTATCTCCTGTTAATTTCCCTCTGAAAGTTCTCCACTGCCTTAACCGGCTGAAACGTTGTAATAAATATGGCGACAAAGATGAGGACAATAGTCCGAATAATGTAAATAATGTAAATAATACCTCATCTCAGAAATATAGACAGATACAAAATATTTTTAGTTTGTAAAAATTTTTTTGGAGATAATAATGACTTAGACCAGGGGTCAGCAACCTTTGGCTATGTGCCAACTTAGGGTTTTAAAATCATTCAGTGTACCAACAGCAGATGTATTTTTATACAAGTCAAAGTCAATATACTTGTTCTACAATATATTTTATATAGTAATATATAGCATATCTACTTTAGTATATATTAAAATTGAAACAGCTAAACGTCTTTTGTGTTGTAGTAGTTATTGGTTTGGATGTTATTTGCGGCTGCATGCCATTGTTTGTTATGCCACATGTGTCACATGTGCTGTAGGTTGCCCATCCCCCTGGTTTAGACCACCCTCTAGACTTCTGGGGTTATTGGCCCTTGTTTGATGGCGTTCCTTTGGAGGATTGGCGTGATTGTGTCTTGATTAAGGAATGATTAAGTGGCTCTTGCAGCGTGTCTCACTGGCGATGGTTCAAGGTAATGCTTTCTCCATCATTGCAGCTGGCAGAGGATAGAAAAAAAAAATGTTTGTAGTTACTTTGTTCAAACTTTTTTTTCAGTAAATATATTTCTCTATTTTAAAAAATTCTTAAAGTAACTGCCTTAAGCAATAAAGAATTCTAGATTTAATTAGTAATTTAATTAGTAAGTTTCATGTCTGTTTTGGTTTAATTAACTACTAATTTTTAGAAAGAGGGTTGTCTAAAATTAAAAATCTGCTAGCCCTAAGATTACCAACAAGGTAAATTAAGCAAAAAAGAAAGCGTTACAATCAATAAAGAAAATTTATGCAGTAACGGGTTTTGTTATTATTATTGATTCATTCATTCATTCATTTTTTATAGCTTATTAACCCATTACAGGTTATTTAAAGTCAGAAAATATTTTTAGGCTGTAAGAATTTTTTTTGGAGATAATAATGATTTACTGATACAAGTCCTACTAATTAATCCATAGCTGGGGGGAGAAATAGTGGATCCATACTCTTCCCAGGGGTATTTTCACATTAAGTGAATATAACAGACCTGACTGGAACTAGAACTCATCTCTCTAATTTCTAATTCCATGCCATTGTCTATTACACCACCCATGCATCCAAGCTTACAGCACCTTGTATTCCCAAGCTGTCATCCATCTAGGCACTGATAAGGTTCAATGTTTCTTAATTTCAGTGGTCATACAATGATCAGTGTTTCAATGTAATATTGCTTCTCAATTTTTTTTTTTTTGTTTTGGTGGAACCCCATACATATTCGATGAAAAAAAAAAAAAGCTTATTTTATTTTTTATTAACAGATAAGTTTAGAAATTGTATTATAGAAATAGTAAATGTTTATACTTTATTGAAGTAAAACTAATTAAATGAAAATAAACTTATATTAACAACTAAATTATGTACACTAATAAAGAAACACATAATAAACCATTTTAAAAATAAGTGAGTAATTAATAAAGTAAAAAAATAGTTTAGATTTATTTACTGAGATCCCTGTGGTTGATGCTACTCTTCAAATTTCTTTTATATTTGGCTCCATTGATGTCAATGATATTTGAAGATGACCCCTTTTCACAATGTTGTGTCCATTACTATATTAATTAATTTATATTAATATTTTATGTTATTAATATTTAAAATTAATATTATTATTTATTATTAATACATTAAATTAATTTATATGATAAATTATATTCTTTTATATAATTTTCCTTTATATATAATCCTTCTTTTATATATCCTTCTCAGTTTTTATTCAACTTTTTACAATCAAAACATCCGCAGAGTAAAAGGGACAATAACTTACATCACTTCATGTCGTTTTCTGCTAGTCATTTTTCTAATTTTAGTATTTTAATATGGCAGAGATTACTGTAGAAATTCCAATTCTCAGTTGTTACAAAAGTGAAATTGCTCTATGGCCCACTAAAATATTACTGTGGAGCTCCAATTTGACTCCCAGGGTCCATATGAACCTCAGTTGAGAACCACTGGTTTAAACTATTTATTTTTTTTTAAACGGCTAAGACAACTCACATTATATTTTGGAAAAAAATAAAATAGTTCTCTTTGAAACCTGAAAGGGAATTAACAAATCCCCCATCTGTTTGCTCAAAATAAATTTGAAAACGGAAAATATGAGAATGTATTGATTAATATATTTATTAAATAGCCACCCGGAACAGCCATGATGTGGGTATATTGGGATGATTCAGTTTGTTTATTTTTTTTTTGTTTTTTTTTAATATTTACAAAAACAGAATGAGTCATCTATCACTTTATATATTTCCTTTGTAGATGTATGCATGTGTAAGCAGATTAAGTGCTTGTTTTTTTTCTCCGTTATTTTTCATCATAGTTCACTAGAGGAAAATAAAGCGTGATCTTCCTCCTCCTCCTCCTCATCATCATCATCAATACCACTGTGAAATTCGTCCGAAACATCACCCTGAGAATGCAAGAATGAACGAATCATCTTATAGTCCGTTCCATGATTGGAACCCTCACATTCTTTGTTGTCTAATTCCTCACTGCCTGAAGACGATTCTTCAGAATGGCCCTCGAGCCGAGAGGAGTCCTGAGAAGATGGCTTTGACACCTGATGACCTGAAAGCCTGCCTAGAGGCTTACTTACCTGTGGCGGGGACCCAGTTGCAGACAACTGCAGGCCTGAAGAATCAGGATCTTTACAGCTCTGTACATTTGACTCATCGCTTGAAGATTCGTCAAATAAGTTGTCCTGAGAAAAGCAATTTGCAGCAGAATCTGCTTGATATGATGAATGAACAGAATCTTTGGGAGCCACAGTGGGGCTATCAGGGTCTGGTTTCTCAGGTGAATTGGTTTTCTTAGTCCTGCCAATAGAGAGTTCAGTTAAAGTATCATTTAGGGCAGATTCTTTCAATGCTGGTGAATTCTGTTCATGCTTTAATTCTGAGCTTGTTTGTGTATGACAATGATCACCTTGATTACTCGATTCAGAATCACCACAATCACTAGACGAGCCACTCTGACTTGATGATGCACTTGGCATTGACACCTGTTTCATACTGGGAATTTTAGAAGAGGAGTCCTGAACAGCTTCATCAACCCAGGATGAGGGCTTGAGACGTTTGAAGGTCATCTTAAGCGAGCTCTTTTTGTTTGAAGACAGGTTAAGAGAAGAATATTCGTATAGTCTCTCAGCCTTATTGTCACTGCTACTGGGTGATAAAAGAGACGAGGACACCATTTGCCGCTTGGCCTCAAGTGCTGATGACACAGTATGTTCAGGCTGCTGGGGATGCTGTGCTTGATTCTTGTCAAAAAATGACATCAAATTAGACGAAGAGTCTGAACCTGAATAGTCATCGTCGTCTTCATCATCATCATCGTCATCATCATTGTCAACATCTGACTTTTTGTCGTAGTCTTTGTTACCCATATCTATCAGCAGTTTTCCTTGGGTAGTGCTAGGGATTGGGGATTGAGCCTGGTAATTGTTGTAGGTACCTGAATTGGGGGTTTTCTCTCCTTGCTGAAGAGAAGGTGAAGGGCTTCTGCTGCTCCTCATACTTTCCCTCTGTGAAGGAATAATGTTCGACTGAGAGTTTAAGGCAAATACATCCGAGATGAGTGACTGGATGTCACTGTCAGTACAAATAGCCTCCTCTCGTGCCTTTCTTTCAGAGGACGTAAGAGACAAGGCAGCTGTTTTTGGAACAGAAGAAACAGTGCTGGCAGTGGTTGGGACAGCTGTAAAAGAGCTGAAGAGAGAAGAGATTTCAGAGGTAGTGGTAATATTGGTAGTTGTGGAAGTTGTATTGAATACAGCTTTTTCAGAACTCAGTTTTACAGCAAAGTCAGTAGAGATTGAAAGAGAAGCAGCAGCAGCAAGAGTGCTCAATGAAGATGACGACGATGACTGCCAGGTTTCTGTGGCTGTACTGTACAGAGGCAGCAGATTTGTCTTTTTAAGATCACTATTATCGGCAGTTTCAGATAGTTTTGCAACTGATGTGCTACAAATTGTACTGAGGGTATCTAGCAAAGTTGTTGATAAAGCCTCTTTGTTGCTACATGGATTTTCATGATGTGATGAAGACTGTTCTTCAGCAGCCTCCTCCTTCTGTTCCTGAGGCGTCCAGTTATTTTGAGTGTCTACTGGATGTGTACTTGACATTGGCATTGTAATGTCATGGTCATCAAATGCTATTTGTAATGGCAGAGGTTGGAAACTGGCCAGGGAAGTTGATGGACCAGGTTCAAGTGGGGTGGTTAGTGACATACTGAACGGCTTAAGCTCGTGGGTTATGGGTGCATGGTCAGTGACTGATATTGTAGAGGAGAAACTACTATTGCTTTCACTGGACATAAGAGCCGATTCAAAAACCGAACTGAAAATGTTCAAGCCATTTGAATTTGAAGGTAACTTGGAGTCATTGGCAGAGTCTAAGGTAACTGTAGCTGCTGGTTTATGAGTATCTGGAGTGACTCTGTCAACCTCTCCAATAAAAGGACAGAAATCTCCAGCATTCTTACCGCTGTACCGACAATCTGGATTTGCAGGTGGAGAAGGTTGTTCAGCAGACAGTGACAGGGGGAGCCATTTTGAGGAGTCTAAAGCACAGGATGAGAGGCCAATCTGGGAGGCACTGGTCAAGGTTGTGGAAGTGCTGCTATTGGCCTGCATGCAATCCGGTTTGCTGGTTGAGGGAGAGGAAGGAGAATTTGGCCGCACATCCATCAAGTCAGGAATCATGAGTTTAAGATCGGGGTCATTTATCTCATCCAAGGTGCCACAAGTTGATACAGGCACGCTTATGGTTTTTGTTAGTCTCTCATCATCATGCCTTACTTTCTCTCCCACAATGTCCAAGCCAACTTGACAGTCGTTGCCTTCAGAGGGTATAACTACATCTGCTCCTATTGTTTCTGCATCAATAATGGGAGATGAAGGACAGCTTCCTAGTGGTGACATGGGGTAAGCCCTTTCTTTAAATGAACGAGAACAAGTAGCTGTTGAGGATGCAGTGGGACGCAAGCTGTTGGAGTATTTTTGGAAACTCTCCAAATAGGACCCTTCTCCATGGACAGTAGCAATGATGCGAACATCATCAGTGCTGGGACTAGTGGGAATACGCTTCAAATGGGAATTCTTATAGCCAGAATGGTGCTTCTTATATGTAGATGCTGGGGGTGGAGAGATAGGCATTACATCTGAGCCACTGGCAAAATTACTATCAGAGACTGAGCCACAAGCAGACGAGGATACTTTTGAGGAGTGTTTGCTCCGGTGATGCTTCCTGTGTTTATGTTTTTTGTGTTTCTTGTGGTTCCTGCGCTGGCGTTTGCAGGCTATAATCTCCACACTAGAGGACCGTGACCTTGCTCGAGACGGATGCCTCAAGGGACTTGTCGGTGTGTAACTATTGCGGTGTTTTCGACGTGATCTTGTGTGTGAGTAGCTCTCATAGTCACATGCACTGCTGGAATGTTCGGTCAGTGTACGACGTGGGTGACTGCCAACTCGGTAGACATTGCTATAGGACAGAGGACAAAAAATGGATCTTTGGGAAATATGCAGCTGTAGGGATGAGGAAGAGGAAGTTGGAGAGTCATCACGGTGACGCTGACGACGAGACCTCCTCTCCTTGGTAGAATAGCTTGAACTACTATTCTTCCTTTTGGAATGGCGGGAACGTGATGCTGACCGGGATTTGGACCTTGACCGAGATGATATCCGCTTGTTAAACACAGTTGTTTCAAAGGAAGACGTGGTTGATGAACGTAAGTTATGTCCACGTCGGCGTTGTTCATTGCTATGTGAAGAGCCTGATGAGTACTTGTCATGCCGTGATTTGCGACGACTGCGCTCTTTCTGCTGTGAACTGCTTCTTTTTTCTGTGCCTTCTGCAGACCGATGATTTTCCCCGCTCACACTAGATCGTGTGTGAACATTGGCTTCTTCAGATTTTTCAGCAGCCTGCTCAGTCTCCTCTTCTTCATCACTCCCATCATCCAAATCAGAAATGAGGATTGGTGATCGCTCAGCCCATGGTTTCTCATAACCAGTAATGACAACGTCACTGTCATCGTCTTCCTCATCATTGTCTTTCTCGCCATTGGCTTCACTTTCATTTGAATCAGAAGAACTGTCTATTTGTCTCCTTTTACTGGTTTCCGGCTTCAATGTAGATTCCGAAGCCGGGCAGGGTTCCGCCGTGGTTGATTCAGTTGTTGCGTTTGTTGTTTCAATAATGGACGATGGTAAGACACCAGATGGTCCTGGTTGGGGTGACTCCCAACCAGACATTGAGGTCTGTCCATTTGAAGTGCTGCTCTCGGCTTGGCTTTTATCTGAAGACTGTTTATCCCAAGACGATGATGTCATCACTATTTGCTGTGAAGGATGTCCAAGGCTTATTGAGACAGATATACTACTCTGATTACGAGAGGTGGTAGCAGTGGCAGTCGCAGTGGTAGTTTCCCTTGGAGAAAGCACGATTACATCGTCATCATCGTCATCACTCGATGAGGCATCACTGTTTGAGTCTACCAACTGTGTAAAAGGTACATACTGTGTGTTTTCATCATAGGAACGCATGTCAGGCATTGTTGACTTGGCAAAGTTTTCAAACTCGTGCATGAAGTGTGATGTGTTGCGACCAACAAATGGCAGTATATGCTGATAAAATTCCTCACTGCTAATTGGGTAACATTTGATGAGGTCAAGAATCAACTCCATCACAAACGGCACATGGCTCTCCTGGTGCCGCAAAAGGACATTCAGCTCACGTTCTAGCCAGGGTGCAAGTCGGTGAATCGCCGTCGGGTTCTTCTGGAGAAAATCTGGCTTTGTGTTGCGATAAAGATTTGAGCTCTTGTTCTTAACAATCTGCAGGTTGTTTCGATATACACTACGGCGAAACTCGAGTGAATGCCGGGAATACAGCAACTGATGGTGCTGTTGTTGCTGCTGTTGTTGTTGTTGCTGCTGTTGTAGTCTGCGTGAAGAATGACGGGTGGTCATATGAGACCGGGAGCCATAGATGCTGTCCTGATATTCTCCCCGACCTCTCGGATTCTGCAGGGCTAAGAGACGATCGACAGTAAGGGTCGTCCGGTAGCGAAAACGTCTCTCTTCAGGCATATCTTGCTTTTGGACATCATACTGGTCATAGTCGTCATATGATCGCACATTGTGGATAATGCTCTTAAATGGTTGTTTGCAAAGTGGACATTCCGTTTTGATCTTTGACCATTCAAGCAGGCATACAAAGCAGAACATATGAAAACAGCTGTCGGTGAACGACTTGTTTTCCAGCTTACTTAGGCAAATAGAACAGTTGGGCTCCGGTGACTGGCGCATAGAGGCCTCACTATCCTTGTCCTTTGCATCCATATTATCTTTGCCTTCCTCTCCTGCATTGCCATCGACTTGGTTTGTTGATGTCGTAGACACATCTGCATCTTTTTCTGTGCTAGCATCAAGAGGTGACCTCCTGCTGTCCGCGGTATTATTACTATCACTTGCGGCTGTTGCAGCTGAAGCAGAAGCTAGCAAAGAGGATTTTGTAGATTCTTTCTTGCCTTTTTTGCGTTCATGCCTTCCGTCATCCTTCTTTCGTTTCCTCTGTACTTTCTCCATTTTTTTTTTTTTTTTTTTTTAAATCCAAACCTGTGGAGAAAGATAAACATTATTACTATATGTTCATTGCTGTACACATAAAAACATTAACCCTTTGTAGAGTAGGAGAACTTTAATGTTTAAATAAAATGATCATTAATTTTCCATATAAAACCAGTTGATCTGTGCCATTACAAATGATGGCATATTTTCTTAAGTCCTTATTTATGATAATTAGTTTTTAATATGCATGTCTTTAAATATATATTTTTGAATTATTAAATTAATATGGTGGGGACTAGTTTAATATTTACAACATGAAAACCAATGCCCAATATTGCTAAGTGTCAGTATGGTCGAGTGGTCTAAAGCACCAGATTCAAGACTGTAACATACCCCTTACCAGGACAATAAGTGTTCTGGTTGTGTCAGTTTAATCCGATTCCGGACAATTTTTATAAGGAGGCACAGTGGAGTAATGGTTAGTGGTTTAGGTTAAGGAATCGAGTTTGAATTCCAGTAGAGTTTATTACTTTCACTTACATGCTAATATCCTTGGGAAAGGTATGAATCCATCTCTTCTCCCCCCAGCTATGGGTAAAATAGCAAGACAGACTGGGTTTTATAGATTTGGGTGGTAACTGGTCTAGAAGGAAAAACTCTGAAATCAAAATCAGCCTGGAGAGTGTTGAGTTCTGTCAGATTATCTTGCCCAGGATACACCATTGCTGCTACCATGGCTGCTACATGTGGTGCCCCTACAACCCTAAAGGGTGACAGGATCGTGTTGACGATGATAATCTTATATGAATACTAGTTTACCATAAAAATGATGGCATATTTTGTTAAGTCCTTACTATTATGAGATGATTACATTTTACCAATTATTATAGTTGGACTATTTATTTTTATGGAGTTGTCTTTACCTCCTGGTTTTATAAACTTTTCATGATACAAAATTTCTGAAATTAAAACACTTATTTTGTTGTGAACACTTCACAATTTGTAAAACAATATTTTTATTACTTCAACCATTATTTTTAGTGGATACCCATATTTTAAATAGACATTTTTTTTATTTTAAACAGTGTGTATTATATCTATGAGACTGTGCACTCAAGAAACCTCAACCCTATGTTAGCCACATGTGGTGTTTTGTTACCTCCCAATATTTTTAGTACCCATAATTCCTAGTTAGCAAATTGCTTCTTTTGCTCCCCCCCCTACTACTCTCCTGATTCACTGAGGGTGTGTAGCATGCAGTGTAGCTCAGTTGTTGTAGGAGGCAGATGTTGCTTTGTCTTCTTCGGAGTGTCCTGCCACTCTACCAGACTAATGAAGGTAAGTTTTCATGAGATTTTTTATATATATATATATATATATATATATATATATATATATAAATGAACATTGAAGTCAACACTTAGAGACGACAGTCTGTTTCATGCTAAATGCAATTGTCAGGCCACCCAATCCATTGCATCTAGACTGTCTCCTCCAAGTGTTGACTTCAATGTTCACTTTTATATTTACACACTCTATCTCTGATATTGAGCACTTTTATCCCATAAATATATATTAACCTTAAGACATATATATATATATATATATATATATATATATATATATATATATATATATATTTATTATAATGATTGTCTTTTATTGTCAAATATATTATGGCTAAAATATAAACATTTTTAAATTATATTACACAGAATTTTTTTCTCAAAACTATGATTGTACTTCCTCAGGCAATGGTAGGTAACTGGTTATAAAATAATTTCTTAGGGAAATTCTTAGGAAATACAATCATAGTATTGAAACATGTAAGGTTTTTATAGCGATTTAAAAATGTTTTTATTGTAATCTCTTATAATAAAAATATAAAAATAATATTTTGCTCTACTTTTTAAAAAAGTAAATGCTTTGAACTATGAATTTTTACTCCATTTGTTCTTTCTTTCATTTGTGTATATATATATATATATATATATATATATAGTACTCTTTCAGTCCTGCAGTTATGAATTTAGTTAATATCTTTCTATTCATGGAAATATATTGTGGCTATTTTTGATGAATAAAACTTTTTTTTTATTTATTAGACACATGACCTTATTTAAAATCCTACAATTTATCAAATATGTTTGATAGTCCTTGGTTTAAATTTATTTATAATTTTCATTTCAATGAATAATTATATCTTCAGTTCATGTGTTTTTAAGGTAATGTAAATCTGTTAGGTTTCAACTAGTACAATAGTTTCCCATAGAAAACAAAATAAGCATTTTGAATATAGGGCATATAAATTAAGTAAAATATCCATATTTATATTAAATACCAACAAAATGGGATATAAATTTTAACAATCATTTTATAGCAAAATGACCAAAAAATAAATTTTATCTATATTTGAAGGACACATACCATTGATTACTGATTCAAAATCTTTTATCCAGCAGTTGATTTTGGTATGATTAAACTAATCCAAGCCATCTGATCGGATGATTGGAAATTTTGAGGAATATGGTGCCACCTCTTAATTGCTGTTGTTCCCAGGTCCACCCTCACCTAGGGTGGTGGCACCTGTTAGGTTCCCAACTATAGACAAATAGTAGTTCCCCGACAAACAAAAACAAAATACTATGAATATATAAAAATACATTTTTATAGTAAAAATACCAGCAATACATTTTTATATTAAAAAATACCAACAATACATATTTATAGTAGAATTACTAACAATACATTTTATAGCAAAATGACCAAAAATATATTTTATTATTTTTTTTTTTTTAATTCAAAACCCATAGAGGTTGATATGCCACTAAACAAAATCAATCAACCTAGCATTTGAGTTCAGTCCCTGGGTTGAAGTAAAAAAAAAAATTATAAGAAAGAGGTTGTGTGGCATCACAATTTTTTTTTTTTTTTTTTTAATTAATGACGGAAGAATTAGAAAAGAAACCTTAATTGAGCAAGAGAGAAAAAAAGGGGGAAAGCAAAAAAAGCGATTGCATTTAAATTTTTTGCAGATTAAAGTTGGCTGGAAAGCATGAGGCCAGAAGGGGGTTCCACAAGCAAGAAGTGCAAGAAAAGAAACTGTTAGCATAGAACTTACGGCTACATCTAGCCAGCTCAACTGTCAATTGATGAAATCTTGATGCCACTCTAATATTGTGCTTAAATTCATAAAGTCTAGGTACCATAGCAAAGAGCTCACCTGAACAATTACCATGAAAGTATTTATAAATTAACCAGAAAGAATTAACTGAAAACAATTTATCATGGAGTGAACTAATGGTTCAGTTCAAAATTGTAAGAAGAATACTAAAACAGACAGACACATGTAAAAGGTTAAAAATTATCAAAATTTTCTGGCCATAACAATCAAGTTGAGAACAACTCGCTCAAGTATATCAGTGAATAATGATGACGGAAAATTTAACACAAAATGTCCTGTGAAACCACCTAGTATTAATTTCCAAGAATCTAATGTATTATCATTCCATTGGATTAAGAAAAGGTAGGTTAAGGAATTCCTAGATAGCTGTATTATTTTTTAATGTTCCTAGTGGTCACATGTAACAGAATGAAAGGAGGAGAGAGAGAAAAAGAAAATTATTTTTTTGCTTTTTGAGGGATGATTTAGTTTACATAAATAATAAAAGCAATAACACTATCATTAAGAATCTATTCTTTGGTCTGTACCTCCATATTTCATTACTAGAAATGACTTGAGGCATTTTCTGCTGCCTTCAGTTACCGATAAAACTTTCAATGTATCTTCTATTGTTTTTTGTTTTTCAAAGTTGAAGATTAATTGATTTGTTTTTTTTTTTTTACAGTTTATCAACCCTTTGTGGATTATTTAAAGCCAGAATATATTTTGGATTGCAGAAATAATACTTTTTTTTTGAGTAAATATTTCATTAACAATTTTTTGCGAATAACATTGATTTTTCCAGATACAAATCTTACTATTTAACCCATAGCTGGGGGATGACATGAATTCATACCTTCCCCGAGGGTATTTGCATGATTGTGAGTGTAATGAAGCCAACGAGTTTTTTTAAGGAGAGAAAAAAAATTGCATATTGTTAATGAGATAGATAAGATTTTTGTTGAAATTTATTTATTTATTTTTTTTAAACTACCAAAGGGGCCACTGCTTATTTCTGGGCTGAAACATTATGAAGATAAAAACAGCCAAGATGAAGACAACAGTCTAAATGAATTAGTGTATAACATATCTGAGGAGCCTTGTTTGATCTCCTGGTCAGATTTTGGGAAAGTGCATCAGGCAAAGAACTTTTCAGCACCCTCTTGTAAGTTTCATTAAAAAGTACATTGAGACTGATATAGTCCTATTGTCCTCATCTGACTGTTGTGCCCTCTGGCCTTCATCAGGTGCATATGGATCTGGGTAACCTACAGAGAATTCTGAAATGAATCCTTTATTTAATCTACAGGGGTAAACTGTTCTCATTCCACTGTCAAAAGGGATATCCCATCCAGTTCTTATTCTTAGCACTGCTCAGCAGTTATTGTTTGTCCTATTTCCACAGAGTTCAAGAGTCCACAACGACCAAGACGTTGTGATAACAACAAAGGTAGGGATAAATGTGAATGTAAATAGGGTAAATAATGGAAACTCTTTATCCCAGAAATTTAGACTGATTTTAATTTTTTCAAGATTAGTCTGTACAAATGAGCACTCTGTTAGAAGCATGTTCACTTCTTCATCAAATCTAAATCAAATTCAATAACATATAGACACACACACGGTGACCCATAATGGGAGATATTTTAAATGCAAATATCTTGGATTATAAAAATGATATAGAATATCAAATATATTTATAACATACAATGATATACAATGGTTCAACATATTATCTATGATTTTGCTATGGATATCTATTTCTCTTAGTTTTTAAACAAAATTTTGAAAAAGGATAATTTTTTGAGATTAACCTATTTTTATTTTCTTTTTACATTTTATATTTTTTTTAACTAATATTTAACATTTAAATATCTTGATTAATTTATTTTAAGCAATTTTAGTTAAATGTTATTTCTTATGGTTTTTAAATGGAATTTTAGAGTTTCATTTTTGTTCAATATCCCAAATTATTCATACCATATTTTAGTTTTTTTTTTTTATAAATAGTCTATTCATTTGAATCACTCTATTGCATCATTTTGTTAAGTTTAGTTAAGAAAAAATAAGAAAAAAAGCATTAAGTTATAAAAAAGAAAAGACCAAACAAATAAGATATAATAAAAAATTTAGAAAAAAGGGAGGAAGAGAAAAAAAAAGACAAGCCAATATAATAAATTTTTTTTATTTTATTAAGCTATATATATTTATTCTAAATTAAAATTTTTTTTCTTTTCTTCTTGAAAAAAAATTTTGTCTTTTTAAAATGTAGGAATTTTTACAACCAAGCATACCCATTCTATAACAAATGAATAGCCCATAAAAGTCTTGATATTTATTCACTAAATTTTGTGGGGGGAAATTTTATATAATGTAAAAAAAAATTAAAAATTAGTAGCAAATTTTATTTATAAAAATGCGAATGTTTTGATCATATTCATTCAGGTTGCCCATCAAAAAAGTCTATTATTATTTATTTAGACAAAAACTTCTAAGTGACATGGGAAAAAAACAAAACTGATGACACCTAGATTGGCACTTAAATCTTTTTTTAATAACAGGTATCTGATATCTCTTTTAATCTGATTGTAGAAACTCATAATTATGTTTGAAATGAGAAAGCAAGCTTGTACCCGTTCTCTTTGTGGTGGTGATGATCTCAGGGATGTATTATTCAAATCTTAGATAATATGTTGAACTCTTGTATATCAATTATGTAAGAAATATATTTGGTCTTGCATTTAAAATGTTTTTTATCATTATGGGAATTTTTTCATGACATCCCCTTCAACCAATATCATTTTATCCTCCCAAAAAAATTCAAGCCACTGAAATCAAATGTTATATGGACAAATTTCAATCTTCTTCAGAAATACCAGGTGATTATAACAAATATTTCTGTGGTGAATAGCATTAAGCATGCTCAACCACTATAGCACATAAAAAACCTCTTTTAATTATACCAGTGTGACATCTCTCATAAACAGAACAGGCACCTATAAAACAGCTTCCAATAACTTTGGCTCTGAAAATGATTACTGGCAGCTCTGTAACAAGGTATTAAATAAAGTGCATGGTTTCTATTCCTCCCTCTTCAATAAAATTTGAAGTGCTATCAACCTCTACTGATAAAGCTGAATGTTTTGCCCATAAATTCTCCACAAACTCTATTCTTGACTCATCTGGATTATCCTGCCTAACTTCTTGCTTAGAACTGAATCTCTGTTGAGTGATATGCATATAACCCCTTCCATGGTTTCTGCTATTATCTCTAACCTTGATCCCCACAAAGCATGCATATGATGGTATCTCTGTAATAGTCATTAAAATGTGCAAAAAAAAACTGTTCTCCTAAATGTCTCTAAACTGTATAATAAATGCTTCACTGGAAGTCATTGTCTATTGTTCCAGGTTTTAAGAACTCTGGTGAACTACCAACCATTTCAACAACTGGCTTATTAGCCTCCTGCCTCTTTTTGACAAACTCATAGAGGCCCTAATCAACACTGAATTGGTTCAGTATCTTTCATTGCAGGGCCTTTTCTCAGACAAGCAATATGGCTTTTGTTTCTCCAGGTCAACTGCTGATGTACTGACGATAATGCGGAAAGAGCCTATCATGCTCTAGATAAAAACGATGAAGCCTGGGCAGTAGGTTTGGATATCTCAAAAGCCTTTGACAGGGTTTGACATACAGGTCTTCTCTGCAAACTGAAAAGTTACAGTGTCTCCAGACACATTTTTTAAACTGATTCTTTTTTTCAAAAATTGTGAAATGAAAGTTATCCTGAATGACCCCTTGCCTAGCTCCTTTCATACTAACACGTGTCCCCCAGGGCTCCATCCTTGGTCCTACTCTGTTTTAATTTTTATTAATGACCTTCCTGATGGTATCAGCTCTCAGCTTGGTATCTTCACTGATGACACAACCATTTACTCCTGCCTTGATAGTAAGACTTATCAGTCCGACAAGGTCAAAATGGCAGCTGATGCCCAAAATGACCATAAGTCTGTCGTTAACTGGGGTAAAAGATGGCTTGTTAATTTTAACACCTCCAAAACTAAACTTCTCTCCATTAATCATCTGAGAGACCCCTCTCTGCCTTCCATCAGCATGGCTGATGCTAACCTCCAGGAAAGTGACTTGTTGCACCTTCTTGGGCTAACGTTCTCAGCTGACATGAAGTGGAAAGACTATATTGAATCCATTGCTAGGTCAGCTGCTAAGAAAGTCAGTTCACTGTGTTGTGAGACAATTTTTCTCTCCAGAATCTATCTTGCATATCTATAAGTCTACCATTCATCCATGCTTAGAATATTGCTGCCACATATGGTCCAGTGCCCCTGCTATTTACTGAGAGGTCCTTGATAAGATCCAAAGAAGAATCAACAAGTCACTTACCCACCGCTGTAAGGTTGCCTCCCTGTGTCTTTTCTATAAATACTTTCATGGTAATTGTCTGGATGAGCTCTTTGCTATGGTACCTAGACTTTATGAATTTAAAGGTAGTACTAGAATGGCATCAAGATCTCATCAATTTACAGTTGAGCTGGCTAGATGTAGCCATAAGTTCTATGCTAACAGTTTCTTCTCTTTAGCACTTCTCACTTGTGGAACTCCCTTCCAGCTCCATGCTTTTCCAGCCAACTTTAATCTGCAAAAATTTAAATGCAATGTCAATCGCTATCTACTGTCCTCCTGATTACTCTTTTTTCTTCATTGCTTATTATTAATGTTTCTGATCTAATCAATTTACAGTTGAGTAACCCCTTTGTATGTTAGTGGCTTTACTGCCTTCTTTTTGGGTCATACTTCATTAAAAAAAAAAAAAATCCTTCCATATATATGTTTTCTATATAAATTTAATCTTCAATATTTAAATGCAATGTCAATTCATCATCTGCTCGGATCCTGAATTTTTTTCTCTTAAAAATTTTCATCATTAATGTTTTCTGTTCATCTAATTCTTCCACACCCTGAAAATCTTGTGTCTTAGTGGCTTTAAAGACAAATTGCAAACTTCGTTGTGATAAAAATTAAAAAAAAAAAAAAGAGGACCAATTTTCTGTTTTAAATTTTCTTTTAATTCCATTTCAATTTTTTAAGAAATTTTTTGGATGTTTTCATTAAAAATTTCTGTTTTTTGCTTCATTATAAGACTTAGTGATTTGTAACAATATACAAATGTTTATAAAATGTTAAAATGAAAGGAAAATGAGAAATTTTACTAGCTGGAATCCATTGGGTAAGTTGCTCCAGCTTGATAGTGTTTTGTACTTAATAATTCAGTCCTTAATCTAATTTGATGAGTCTCTGGAACAACTCTTGCAAAAGAATGCTACAATCCTAAATAAGAATTAAATCCAAATGGCAAAACTTTAAAGTAGAAAAGTAGCACCACAAAATCATCTAGATTTTTTTTCAACATTATTTTTTATTTTTATTTTTATTTTATTAAATAAAATTTAAAAAAAAAAAAAAAAAAAAAAAATGATAATATCAGAAAATTATAAAATTTCATAAATTTTTTGTAAAAAATGACAAACTGTAAAAGCAGTTTATTTGTAACAGGAAAACAGAAAGGATAAAACAAAATTTTTGCACCCACATCACCTGTTTTTGGATTTTTATTTATTTATCTTTTTAACAACAAATTTCAAGTTCTTTTCTTATCAGTACAATCAGAGTGAGTTTTCCAAGCTGCTATTCCTTTGTAATCACCATTAGACCCATCCAAATCTTTTTGAATCCTCTGATTATTGTCTCTTTGTAAACACAAAAATAAAAAATATTTTATAATAGTTTTTAACATTTTTGGTACAAATGCCAAGCAGTATAATAAGTTTCTTTCTTCTTCAGAGACTGAATTATATCATATAAAATACTTTTTCTCCAGTTCAATCAACAAAATCAAAAACATAAGTTACACATACTTGAAACAAAAAAATATAAAATAGCAACATCCCACCCATCACACCCTCTGTGTGTTTGTGTGTGTGTGTGTGTGTGTGTGGTGTGTGAGAGGCTAGGATGGGGTCTCATGCCTTGAACAGCAGCCTTCCTAGAGATGGTGTCTTGATAAAAACACTTGGTGTATTTGGACTACCATGAGTGTCTGAGTGAGGCATCAGGAAGATCATCCAGCCTTGTAAACACCATGCCTCAAATCATTATGACAAATCCTTTGTCAGACACGATGCACCTTGCTTTGTGCATATTTAAATCTGGACCTGCCTCAACAAAAAAAAACAGGGCTATCTACAGACTCCCATCAACAGATGGAACAGACAAAATCTGCAGGCAAAATAAAAAAAAAGGTTAAGCTGCAAAAAAAAAAAAAAATTAAAAAACTTTTTTTCAAAATGATGTTTTTCAAAATTTGAGGGTTTAGTGGAACGAGTCATATTAGTTCTCAAAGTGACTGTTTGGCGGTGGTGGCTGAACTTTCAATTGTATAAAAAGACAGGTGTACAGTATATAGAGTACAACACATTAGTGCATGAATGAGAATGTAGTTGTGAGAAATATATTATTTTTCTTGTTTTGATTAATATATTAAGTATATATATTTTTGATTAATATATTAATATATATATTTTTTTATATATATTATACTATATATATTATTTTCATTAATATATTATGGATATATAATTTTTTATGCCATATATATACGTTCATAGTCAAATTTACATTATGACCATAACATACTGTTAGTTCCTATACTGGTTTTATAACTCAAAATAATCCATTTAAATCTACGGACAATAAAAATTTTTAACAAAAAAATAATCCCCACTATTAGTCCATTGAAAAAGAGGTTTTGTATGTATGTGAAAACAACTTTAAAAGTGATGTGTAACCTCATTACATAAAGGAAGGTGTTTAGTGTACTGATTATTAGAAAGAGGCAGATTAGGCCAAAAATGAAGTATTGCTGTCATATCTGGGCTGGAGCTGACCAATCCACATCAAGAAGCCTTGACAGAGCTCAAAATCATTTACAGTTTTGTGGGGAAAGACTTATTCTCTAGTCTTCAGCTTTTCTACATATGCAATATCATAAGTCTATGTATACTATACGTAATTGTTATTTCCATGGCAAATGTTCAGATGAGCTATATTCTTTACTTCACCAGTTCAGACCTTTACAGTTGGGATGCACCATGCAACATCCACAGTCAAATCACCTTAAGTCAAATGTAAATAGAAAGTTACACTCAGACAGCTTATCCCCAAAAACTGCTCCTGTGTGGATGTTTCCCTGAACACTAGAATCTTAACCTCTTCAAGTCAAGGGTCAATTGTTATGTATCCTCCTCATTCTCATAATCTTTACTTCCTATCACCTTGTCTTTCATTCACATCCCACACCTCATTCATCATTAACCTTTCAACTCTACCTTGAGTAGCTCTTGAGGCTTGTATTATGTGAATTTTAATATTAAAGAATTAACTTGTTTAACCGTTATCTTCTCCATATATCCTCATAAACTGCACTCCTTAAATCTTACTCTGTAATCCTCTACCTTGAGTGGCTCTTTGGCCTTGTATAGGGTAAACCTCATTGTAAATAAACACACTCTTCAAGTGTCAATCATTATCTATCCTCCTTATTCTCATAATCTTTACTTCCTATCACCTTGTCTTTCATTCATATCACACACGTCATTTATCATAATCATTTTAACAATAACCCTCTACTTTGAGAGGCTCTTGAGCCTTGTATTGTGTGAATTTTAATATTAAACAATTAACTTATTTAATTAACAGTTATCTTCCCTACATACCCTCATAAAATGTACCCCTTAACTCTTACTATATAACCATCTATCTCAAGTGGCTCTTGGGTCTTGTATAGAGTGAACATCATTGAAAAAACAACTCTTCAAGTGAAAAATCCATCATTATCCTCCTTAATTTTCATTTCCTATCACCTCATCTTCCATTCATATTCCACACCTCATTCATTATGACTTATTTTAACAAGCCTTGTATTGAGTGAAGTTTTGTATATATATACAGGAAAGATGACAGATGTCCCAAATAATCTGAGATAAATTAATCAAGCCCTTTGTTTGGCTAAGAAATTATTCTAAAGTAACAAACTTGATTCAGTATATTTAAACAATTTACTGGTGCCATCTGTCTTCATTTTTTTTTTATTGTTGCCATCTATCATTTTTTACAATGATGTCCATCCTGTAGAAGGCCCAAGAGCCACTCTTCTTACAGAGTAAGAGTTAAGGAGGAGCACAGTTTATGAGGACATAAAAAACATAATGGTTAACCCAAGACTTGATCTGTTATTGCTTAAATTCCCTTTACATTGTAATGGAGACAGTTCAGTTGTATCTGATAATTTGTATTCAAATGAGAGCAGCAGAAATCAAATAAGCTCAGCAGAAGTTCCTCTAAAGTCAACAGACTGATTCTCATTGACTGGAAGGATGCAAGCTCATGTTTGAATTCTGCAGTAAGTCATTTTGATCATATTGTAATATCTTAGGCAGATATACTTCCATTAAAGCAACTTGTCATGGAATCTTCAAATATGAAAGCACAGAAAACACCTACACTAAATAAAAAACAAAAATTCCTATCATTCCTGAACTATTTTATAAATTGCTATACAGTAGACGTTAGATAGAAAAATAGCTCAACCCAGAAGACACTGTATTTGACCACGTTCTTTCTCATCATAGTTTTTATTTATCTCTAATTACAGTTATAAAGAAGGATATAAGATTTCTTTTGGATTCCTTAATACAGCAAGTCCCAAAATATTAATGCCATCATTTACGAAAAGAAGATGGGTTCCGTAATGTCGGTATGCCAGCAAAAAGTACATCTTTAGAACAACCTGCAAGAATTGACAAATGTATTTTGTTTTTTTATTTCATTTTTATAAACATTTATATTACAGATAAATATTGTTCTGTGGATGTATGATTAAACATTAAAATAAAAACAAAATATTTCTTAATCAAATATTGATTACCTACAAACGTTTTCTGAAGTTATTTACATGCTCTTATTTTAAAATTGTCTGACAAGGCATTTTTTTAATTTGAAGTTTTTAATGATGTTCAATGGCAGTGTTAATATATTATAGATCTGTATAATATATATTATATATATATTAATATATATATATATATATATATAAGCAAATATGGATATAAAATTTGACAGTATGAAGAAAATACAGAAAAAAACAAAAATCTTGAATATTATGCTATATTAATGTTAAAATAAAGTCGACGTCGGACGTTTTGGTCTATTTAAGACCATCTTCATGGACATTTTCATTTAAACATAATTAACATTATAAAATATAAAAATCTTTTTAATACAAAAGACGATGGACATAAGTCCATCAACTAATTGTGTTAAAATTTTTATATATGTTCTAATGTTAATTATGTTTAAATGAAAATGTCCATGAAGATGGTCTTAAATAGACTGAAACGATTTCCAAATATTAAAATCGATTTTATATTAACATTAATACAGCATAATTGCATATTAAGATTTTTGTTTGTTTTTTCTGTATTTTTCTTCATAGTTTACTGTATATATTTATGTATAAGCCAATTTCATGTATAGTGCAATCCTAAAATTTTGCATGAATTTTAAATCTTCCAGAAAAAATTTCCTGTGTATAATGCAACTAGTCATTAATAAAATGCATGATTTTTATCCTCATAAAAAAAATGAAATTAACTGTGTATAGTGCTACCTCCTCTAAACTGATCATAAAAACTTGCACTAAACTCAAGCATATAAAGTATATGTGAATACATCAATAAATCCGTAAGCTAATGATGAAAAATAAAAACATTTATTTTACACAATAAACGTAGTTTTTGGCATGATATCCTCCTTTGCCAATGCACTTAAGTTGCCAATATTAATGACACAGATTGAACACTATACAGTGAAAATTTCATATCAAAACTCATAACTGTGTCAAGCTACAGATTTCTTGATCCACTTCACAGATGGTCATCAATAACCACTAATGATAAAAAGAAAGTATTTATTTTACACAACAAATATATATATATTTTTCGACATAACTGCCTACCATATAGATTAAAAAATGGGTAAAATATAAGTAAAATGAGTTGGGATCAATATGGATCAGAATTTGACAAAATTCTAAGATAAAGAACAAATAGAAAATGCTTATCAATCAAACATATTTCACTTTTATTAAAATGTCAACAGAAAATGAGATATGGAGAAAAAGAAGAAATGCTGGTATTTTTGACTTTTGTGTTGTTTGATTTTCATTAGTCAATCATGATTCACATGCACTCAGCTTGTTAAACACCATAAATTATACTAACATCTGTTTAACAAGTTGAGTTTTTGAAGACCAAAATTGAGTGAAAAAAAAAAAATGCATAAAGCTGGAAGAGAGTTCCACAGGTGAGAAGTGTGAGAAAGAGAATGTTAGCAAAGAACTTATGGTTACATGTAGCCATTTCAACTGTAAAATGATGATATCTTGATCCCAATCTAGTACTGCATTTAAATTCATAAAGTCTTGGTACCATGTTCATCAGAACAATTACCATGAAAATATTTATAGAAAAGAGGTGTATATATATATATATATATATATATATATATATATATATATATACATACACATATATATGATAAAAATATTGTTTTAGTGCATGCTATATATATGGTTTAAAATGCTCAATATCAGGGATAGAGTGTATGTAAATATAAAAGCTCAATCTCTGACAGCAATAGTCAGTTTCATGCTTAAAGGGAATCTTCAGGCCAGGCCATATAATATAAAATATAGTTTTAATGTATGCTGTATTTATTAGTTAAAGTATTCAATGTCAGGGATAGAACATATTTAAATATAAAAGTGGACACTGAGGTCAACACCCAGTGACAACAATGTTTCATACTTAAATGCAACTGTCATGGCCCAATGATTGCATTTAAGCATGAAACACACTGTTGCCGCAGGGTGTTAACTTCAATGTCCACTTTATATATATAAAAGGTGTGTGCAAGCATTATGCACTCAATACCTTTCATATACACAGGTGCATTTTAGCTTTATTTTGCATGTATTTTAAGAGTCATCTTCATAGACATGCCAGCAGAACAATGATTCATTGCATCCCTGGCAACATTTCTAGACAAAAAAAAAACAACAAATAAGTAAAAAAGAATTTTGCTTGATAACAAGTTAAACTTCCAATATATGTATAAATGGAGGTAATCCACCAGCCGCCACCTCACCCAAAGCAGATTCAGAATGCCAGACAACCTCCACCAGTTCATCAATACCAAGACATTCCTATACAGATTGTTTGGAAGAAATTAGAGTATGTGTAGTCATTTACATAGTTAGGAAGCAAGATGAATGCAAATGCATCTCTTGATGACGAAATAACAAATCGGACAGCCAAATCTACAAGTGCATTTGGGAAGCTTCACCACCGCCTATGGATTCAAGAGAGTTATCAAATTGGACACCAAAAACATGAGTCTATAGAGCAGCCATTTTGACCATACTGTTGTACGGCTGGTGGAATTGAGACTTTCCTGATGCAGTCACAACTTCGCTGAGCTGGCTATATTGTAAGGATGAATGACGACAGAATACCTAAGGTCCTTCATGTATAACAGTGGACAAATGACTGTTGAATGGATGTGACCCAAATATAAAGACAGGCTAAAAAGAGAAACCTCTCAGCTGTCAATGTGCCTCATACTAACTTTGAACGAGTCGGCATGGATAAAATTAACTGGAGATATTTGTGCTAGAGTGGTATCAGAAATTTCAAAATCAGTTATATTAACCGGCTAAGAAAAGAAAGACAATGGCAAAAGGTGTCAACAAATATTCCTGTGGCTATGTCCAGAGATCCTCACTGTTGCACAATATGTGGACTTGTATGCTGGTCACTAGCGGGACTGAAGTGTCACATATTACACAAACAAACACTGAATGAACTTGTTGGATCCTCATATGTTGAAATCGATGGGAGAGTACATCATCATCATCATATAATTTGATATATAAATTTCTAATTATCAAAATAATGTTGGGTAATTGAATGACAAAGTGAAAAAATTATGTGTCATACGTTTCATCTTCTAGAAAGATTTCATTGGACTAAAGTGATGTTTTTATTAATTTGTTTAGATTTTTTAATGCCTTTTAACCCCTGGTGGGTTATTTAAAGCCAGAAAATATTTTTAGATTATATGAATTTTAACTATCTGGGAATTGTTTTAACAGACAGAAATCTGAAGCTACACTGAGAATAGTGAAAGATACCTTACAGAAACTAAGCGCAGTAATAAGAAACAGGAAAATTTAACTGGAAACAAAGATAAATATTGTAAGAAATACATTAATAACATAGTCCTTATAATAGAAATAGTGACATATTAAAAGAGCTGGTGCTTCTGTTTGGATTTATCATTGGTAGGCGCAAGCTCAACAATATAAAATATACAAATGACACTGTATTGTTAGCAGACAGAGAAAGAAAACTGCAGGAATCAAGTCAGACCTAAGCAAGTACAAAAATATAAATATATGGGAATTGTTTTAACAGACAATGGAAAATGTGACACATAAGCAGATGGAAATAACAAAAGATGCCTTCCAAAAACTAAAAGTATAAAGAAACAAGAAAAAAAAAGAAAAAGTGTGCTGAACTTCTATTTAATATTAATCCTCCTATATGTCAGACAATTTCCTCACAGATGAAGAGGAGACTTGAATCAATAGACATGAAGAAAAGAGTTCTGAACTGCTATTTAATATCAATCTTTCTATAAAAGGATGCTGAGAATACCATGGATGGAACAGGTGAACAATGAGGAAGTTACTAATAGCTTCCTTCTGCTTTTTTTGATTTTAATTTGATATGCTCTGTGAGTATTACATTTGTTAAGCTGTCTTATGTGTTCCCAAAATTCCAGTTGTTTTTTTTTCAGTGCATAAGCAGTAGTTTCTTTGTAATTTTTATTCTTCTGAGAACTTCATTGCTTCCTTTATAATTTATCTGTGACAGCTTCAAATGACATCCTTGTCAGCACAAAGTCTTTTTTTTCATTTGTGACAAAATTATCTAACATTCCTTGCTATGATAAAAGGGTAGACATTACACAGCACTCTTTTCTTTATTGTTAATATTATTCTTCAATCACTTGATACCATGTTTAGCTTCTGAAAAGCATCTTTTGCTATTTGTTGTTTGAGTCACATTTTCCATTTTTCTGGCTGTCTGAGCCACATTTTCCATTTTTCTGTTATTACACATCTCTGATGTGTAACTTGCATCATCTCAATTATGACTGAATTATTTTTCATTTGATTTCTTTCAACTTGAAACATAAAAGACATTTTGAAAGCAGATCTGCAATAAAAGTTGAGACTGACATTGTTTTTTTTTCTTCAAAAAGATGACTATCTTAGTTTAGGAATTTTACAGGTGCCTTTAGACTGATAATACATATATTTTTTTAAACATTTTTTTTTTAATATTGACAAATTTTCTTCAGGTCATAAACAAATCCAATATTCATACAACTAGTATATGCTTGAACTGTGTGGGTCGTTATTGTAATAAGTACTGATATTATCTGATAAGTTGCAAACTTAATCCAAATATGAGATCAGTACGAATAAATGAAGAATTTGCAAACATAATCCCCTATCACTGGCCAAACTAAATGCTTGACAGTCACATTTGTTTTTGATCTTTTCCTCTTTTCTAAACCAGTTCCCCCACCTGGCTTTTCTGATGAGGAGGATGGTTAGACAGCCAGCAGGATTAAAAACAAGAGAGTAGATGAACCTTCTTTTAAGGTCAACAGCCATCTAGCACAATGGAGCCAACTGACCTCTGTATCTATGTAAGCAACCAGCACGGTGATGACACAACATTGCTGGGTGAAGGACTTCCTAGAATGAGGACAACAGCCAGGACAGACTGTTACTCCCAATGGAATCATTGTTCAAAGGCTTTTCAAGTTAGAGGACATCAGCTGTGGTTTGATCTGGTGAGCTATGGGCTCCACTAGGTCTACTTGCCGAAGACACACTATGCATGAATGAATACCTCTAAATTCAGTTAATAAAATCATAGCCTTGGCTATGAACTTATTGATCATAGTTCAGATATGTGGTGGCAACTGGTCTGGTACTCATCTGCACAATGACCCTATACCACACTGTCATGGAACTAATGATGATATTTTACAAGGTAATAAACATATTGTCTATAAGTTTAAAAAGTTATTACCATTTGGTAATTTTTGGACAATTGACCTTCTTTTTTGGTATTTTTGTTGTTCCTACATTTCAGCCAATCCTTTCTATGATCTTCTTCAGATGAACTACCGAAAATAAAATGAAAAGAGACCATCTCTTTTTGTGAAGACACTTATGGGAATACCATACTCACACATCAGTCAGGCTGCCATATGTGATACGTACTTGGACGATCATGTCTCTTTCGATTAAGACGAGGCAGAATATTTTCCCACAGTAGGTTGCCATTTCTTTCTGCAGTAGACTGGCTGCCAACCATAGTATCCAGTCTGTCTTGTTATTTAACCCATAGCTGGGGGAAAAGATGGATTCATACCATTCACAAGGGTATTTGTGAAAACTCGACTGGAAATAGAACTAGGCTTTCCGATTTCTCATTCCGATCCGATGTTCATTACACAAGAAAAAGATAACTGGGTTTAGTTTTCCGAAAATCGCTTAGCTTAGACATGTTTGCTAAAGCCTTGTCAAATGTATTCACTGACGCAAAACGAAACCACTTATAATGAGTCATTTCAGCATTTTGCAGAGAAACAAATATGAAACGAATGAATTTTCTTCACTACGGAAATATTAAAAAGGCATAACCATGTCTGATCTGTTCGAATTATGCCAACAACACAAACAAATAGACGTTTTATATTGTTCTACATTCGAGGTTTTGTAAAATATTTATTAATTATTCTATTTTTACAAGTTTTTCTTATTGCGACAAGTGTGATATTTGTCGCTAATATTTTTTTGACATTTATTCAATCGTTTTTGTACACCATTTTTAGTTTTTATTTAATAATAATTTCTGATCATTGCAATTCTTGAATCAAATATAAAAATAATGATCACAGAAAAGTGAAGAAAACTAACACTTCTTTTTTTACTTTTACAACGCAGTGATACAAAAATATGAAAAAAAAACAAAAACACTAACTAAATTTACTATACGACCCAATTTTAAAGTTAAATTTTGTTTACACTTTTTTAATAAGACTGTTTCAAAACATACACATCAAAAGATATTTTGATCTTTGTAATTTAAACATGTAGGTAGTAATCAACATATTTTTCAAGTAATAATAAAACCAAATCGAAACATCAATTCTAAAAGCATAAAACAGGAAAAAGTACTGCTACATCCCGTACAAGAAGAGAAAACCCTTTTTAAATTTTGCAAATCAAATATTTTTAACTTAAGGAAATACCGTATACAGATCGTTCTTTAAAAACAGTCTCTTACTTTGTGCAATAAACAATTTCTAACTTCTTTCATCTAAAAAGAATGATAAATATAAACAATATATACTTAAATTTCTTTTTTCGAGAATATAAACGAAGTTATTTTTCAGTTAAACATGATTGATTTCATTTAAGATTTAATAAGAATGACTTTTTCGCAGTGATGATTATTTCCAAAAGAAGACGAGTGTTTTCGGTTTTTTTGTGATTGTCATAAATTTTATTACTACAGAAATAGCCTAGAGAATAAGCTAGTAATTTAAAGTATAAATTTTATGTAAATCTAAAAGTTTGATGTAATGGGAATTATACATTTAATAGATTTCATTTATGTACGTTATATTTCAGCTGTATTTAAACAAATTAAAAAGTAAACTGTTGTTTATTATTCATTTGGTAAAAAACATTTCTATTATTAGGCTAGGTAAAAAAATCCGATTCCAAATTCATAGCAAACCATGAACAGATCTATACTTCGATTACTTTTATTCACTCCAATCACTTTTTATTTAAAACCATCAGAAGAAATAAGGCGAATTAACAAGACCGTGTCGGGATTTCGTTGACGGATTTTGCCATTCATCATTAAACGAAAAAAAAAGCTATCGGACTTCTACGGAATTCTTCTGCGTGTTACTTACCCAAATAATACTTCTTAATATGTACAATTATTAGATATTACTACACAATACTACTGATTGATCACTAAGGCCAGAAATAATGAGTTGGAAGATCGTACAAGCCGGCAAAATACTTACAATTTGGGCGATTTTTTTTCACCACCGTGCCGACATTTTAGACATTGCATTCATCTCCTTCGACATGACATACAAAGCAGCTTAACTAACAAACGATTTGATTGATCGATCGCATAAAAAACAACCAATCAAAACTAAGCTTGTTTACTCCAAAGGCATCTATGGGGACCATACTGTATTTCATACGAATACTTTGATGGAAAGTGCATATAGAAATTTTTAATGGGAATAGAAGCACATTTTGGTGAGAAATTTTAATTTCTTTTTTTAGTGATTGAATATTCAATCTGAAAATATGTTTTTTAAAGCGTACTTGACCAAATGGAATGTCGAATTTTTTTAGTGAAGTCATTTTAGCTGAATCAGTATATAAGATATTCTCCCTAGAAAAGGCATGTTTGTGTGCAGTCAAGTTCAATTTCTTAGTTTTGACTTATTAAGCTGGAAATTGTTTCTTTTATTTGATGGAAAAGCTGTAGTTATTTTAGCTTCAGTGTTTTGTAATTCATTTTTTATATTCCTATAAAATATATATATTATTTATAGCACGTAATTTTTATTGATAGTTTTGAGGTATTTCTCTTTTTTTCGGGACCTCTATCACCAAAACAAATATTATTGCTTCAAAAAGATTTTTTATTTTTTAAATCATTTTTTTTTTTTAAATTTGAAGAAGTAATTTTGATTCTTAATGTATGTTTATTGTTTATTTATCTCCTGAGTGTGAGTGTATTTTTAATTTTTTATTTAACAGAAAAGTTAAATTAAAAATTCATTGCTTTGGGGTTTTTTTTTTTTTTTAACTAGCCAATTTTTTAATTCTGAGTCGAGTCTTTTTAAAAGTTTTTTCATTTTTTTGAGATTCAACAAATTTAAAAGTTCAACAGTGAATTTGAAGTAAGCTTTTTTTTGTTTTTTTTTTTTTCAGGGATTTTTATTTTTGTCTTCAGTTTTACGATAAGGTTGTAAATGTGGCATGATCTTATTCTTCAATAATTGCACTCTCAATGGCGCATTTCGTGTTTTTATGAAGTTTATAACGATTTTTTTTCTCCCAAAATGAGATATTTTTTCCTGTGACGCAATATGAGCGGGGTAAAAAACAACAGTAAGTAAAACTTAGTTAAAGCAATTAAAGTATTCCAATAACTGTTTAATTAATTATATTTATTTATTATAATAAAAACAAACTTGAATCGATTGTTTTTAGACAGATTATTTTATTTTTAAGAATAATTATTTGTAAACTACAAAAAAAAGTATGATCCAGTGATTAAATTGCGAGGTTTTTTAAATTAATTTTAGTTTTTCTCTCTTAGAAAACTTGTAAAACAATTATCCCAGAATAAAGAAATCAATATCAACCTTATTTTTAATGTTTATTGTTGTGATATAATGTTATTCATTTAAAAAAATCATAATAATTTACTTTACTTTTCTAACACTATGTCATTCAGATTGTCCTCATCTTTGTTGAAGATAATAGTCCGAATGTAAATATAGTGTTTAAAAATAATGATAACTCAACAGTAGTAGATGGGTTCACATATCGTCCGGTTCACACTCCTCCCCGGTCTTTTGAACGGAAGTTTATCCTTTTAGGATTAGGTTTCTACTTCAATTTTATTTTTATACTTACGTCTCCGCCTAAAACTCTGAACTTTTATTTACTATTGAATTACTTTTTCTTTTCTCAATAAAAGTAGATGATTTCGCCGCCTATCGTACGGTTCACACTCCTCTTTTTTTAAACAGAAGTAGAGGTTTTTACACTTTTTGTTTCCTGCTTAGGATTAGACTTCTGGTTCCTTCTAAAGCCTTTTTCACTTCCGGTGGCTCCTTGTGTTTTGGTGGCATTATTTTCTTGCTTGGGGTGCTGCCTCTTACTCTGTAACCCTCTACGTTGAGTGCCTCTTCTTGGGCCTTGTATAGGGTGAATATCATTGTATAAAAAAAATCCCAGAAGCCCAGACATAAATAATTTACTTATTCTAATTTGATGTAAATTGGAAAAAAAATGTGATTTCGTAATGGAAAAAAATAAACAAATTTAGTTAAAAGTACCAGAAATTAAAAAGATTATAGATGTACAAAAAAAAAGAGTTATGCTTTTTAGCATAACTTTTTTTTTTTTTGTGTGTGTCTTTAATCTCTCACTCCTCTGTTGTAAATTCTGTCTAAAATATTTTAATAGCTACTTCATTATTTTCACCTATTTATCATCAATGTACACTGAAGATACATTATTTTTGTTTTACTTTTGTGCTATGTCATTTTTGGACATGTGAGATCATGAGTTTCTACAATTTACTGTCTATTTACATTGTTTGGACTGTTGTCCTCATCTTTATTGCCATATTCACCTTCAACTTCTGTCTATTACAATACTTCAGCTCAGAAATAGACAGAAGTTGAAGGTGAATATAGCAATAAAGATGAGAACAACAGTCCAAACAATGTAAATAGTTACAATACTTCATCTCAGAAATATAGACCAAACTTAATGTCTTTCCTGAAGTCACTCTTGTTCATTTAGCAACCCCTCTTTGTCTTTGCAGTCCTTGTTTTGTCATCCATTTACATATACTCATTAGGTAGGTTATTTTCCCGCTTCTCTTGCATTCATTATGCCCTGTGAGTATTAAATTTTTCAAGCCTTCTTTCCTAATTCTATATCTTAAAAATTTAAACTATCTCTTTTTGATTGTTAGCAACAGTTTTGGTATAGTTCCTATTCCCCTGAAAACATTTCCCACCTGTTCTTGTCAGAGTATTCTCAATATTTGTCAATAGAACAACAAATCTGTTATTCCAATTCTCTTTTTTTTTTTTCTTTTTTTTTTTTTTTTTTGAGGAGATTGTCCCCAAATCACAGGAGATGAGATATTACATATCAGTCTAAAATTCTTTGTTTCTAAGGAAACTTTCCATCCCTTAATACTTTGCTTACTTTCTGGAAGCCATTCGTTTGTAGAACCACATCTTTGTCTCTTAATCATCTGTGAGGAGATTGTCCAAAATTCACAGCCATATAGAAGATTGCATATTATGTAGCAGTCCAAAAGTCTCTAAAGACATTTTCCTTTCCCTTAATATTTTGCTTACTTCCTGGAGTGCATTCATCTTTAGAACTATATCTCTGTTGCTTCAAGTTTCTTTACCTGTAAGGAGATTGATAATAGTAATAGCAGTTTAAAATCGTCTTTTGCAATCATTGAACCAAGATTAGTAATAGTTGAGTTTCTTATTAATAAGAATTTAATTCACGGTTTCATTGGTATCTAGATATACTTCTAGAAAGATGGCCAAAAATATCTGGAAATAAATCTATAATCTTGAATCATAAGTAAACTTATAAGAAAGAGAAAAATGTAAAAAAAATAATCTTTTCAAAAGAAATATATCTGTGCCCTTAAATATGCAAAAAAAAGAGAATGGGTGATAAAATATACTAATATATATCTATATGAATAAATGCAGAATTGGAGCTCATTTCTCCCACAAATACTGAGATTAAAAAGCCCCAGCTTTACTTTATATTAATTTACACAGTGTTTACTCATTCCCCCACAAGAATGAGATCTGACACAAGGTCACATTAATGTGAGGACCCGAGCGCGTACACTCTGGCAGGGACAAAAATTCTCCTCAGCCTCCGCAACCATCAGATGCACTGGCCTCAAAAAAGCACTGATCCCTCCCTCTTGTGCAATGGGAGGGCGCGGTCTTGGGCAGCTGTTCCCCAGAGCTGGGCACCTCTTCAGTATAATTTTCCTCAGTTGCCCCTCTGTCCTTTGACAGAGAAGTCCCTGAATGCACTGTGTCCAAGGACAGAGACACAACTGAGAGATGATAAATAATGTGCATTACACACTGAAAGCGCAATGTCTATATTATATATTATCTACTTGTAGGCAATATCACTCTTCAGGTTTAACTAATTTGCATATTGATTTTTAAAAAAATTATTTCATTAATTAACTGTCCTTCATTGCTGTTCTTTTATTTGAGGGTTGTTTTGATTTGCACATCAAAAATCATTCTCTTTATGAATATCCTTATATAATGTAGAACAGTGTTTGAAATTTGAATTTTACTTGGCCTTCAACAAGTTGGCATCTATTTGTAAAACTTTACTTAACCAATTTATGAATGGGAAGTTCATTTAAAATTTTTGTTTCAAAAATCTCAAGTAGTGAGTATATCTTACTTGCGAAGTGATAGCGGGCGGGTGGGCAAAGCCTGCTAGTGTGTATATATATATATATATATATATATATATATATATATATATATATATATAATGTGTGTGTGTGTATGTGTGCATAAAAGTGGACACAGGTCAATACTGAATGGTAACAGTCTGTTTCATGCTTGAACACACTCTTCAGGTCATAAATAAGTGTAAATATAAAAGTGGACAATGAGTTCAACACTAAGTGGCCACAGTCTGTTTTATGCTTTAATGCAAGCTTCAGGCTGTGAAGATTGCATTAAAGCCAAATGGACAGTCACCACGCAGTGTTGACCTCAGTGTTCACTTTTATATATTTACCCATGCTCTATCCCTGATATTAAGCACTTTTACCCATAAATATAGCATATCATAAAACTATTTTTATCATATATATATATATATATATATATGAATTTTGATCAGAAATTTTCACTGAATAATATTTGGTAATGTTTGTATGGAGAGGTTATTTGTGAGTTAATTTATTTAATGTGAGAGAATTAGAGAAAAAGAAAACATTAAAGAAAGAGAATAATAAAAAAACAGGAATTGAGAATAATGATTGACATTGCATTAAAATTTTTAAATATATATAAGTATAAGTAGGTATGAATGTTTAAAAACAAAAAAAATCTTTCCTGAAGCTTTCATTTTAGTTTTAATTTCTGGCCAATAGATTAAATTTAATATTTCCAATAAGCAAAATACTTTGCTGTATTACAAAACAAATTTAAATTGATTGGAATGTTGTTTTTTTGTTTTGTTTTTTTTTAATTGCTAAAAATGGTATATTTTAGCTATATTTACAAATTTTTCAGCAGAATGTAATTCTTTTTATTAAAATATCTTTCAAAAATAAAACATACTTTTTTGAAACTTTATTTGAAGAAGATTAGCTGATTTAAAATTTATTTAATCTGATTTGATACTAAAATTACAAGAAAGCATTTTTTATCACAAAGATAGTGTTTTTACAAGGTGTCGACAACTATCTCAATAAACTTACATTTGGAATTTTTTTCTATAGAGGACATATCTGTTAAAATTATTTGATGAATATAACATGAGCGGCTTTTATATATAAGTTTTTAACTGCCCAGTAATCTTAAAAATTTAGGAAAATATTCTAAGTAATCTAATATTTTATTGAATTTTAGGAACTTTGGATTTAAATTTATTATAGTTACTGCATATAGTTTAAATTTAATATAGTTACTCTTAGGGAGGCATGGTGGAGTAATGGCTAGCAGCTTGGATTGAGGAATTGGAGAGACGAGTTCAAATTCAAATTCCACTTGAATCCATTACATTCACTAATGTGCTAAAAACATTGGAAAATATATAAATCCTCTTCTTTTCCCCCGGCTATGGGTAAATAGTAAGACAGACCAGGTTCTATAGCCTTAGGTGGCAACTGGTCTACCACAGAAAGAAATGGCAACCTACTGTGGGGAAAAAATCTGCCTCACCAGTCATGTATTGAAAGATACATGATCACCTAAGCATGTATCACACATGGCACATAACTGATTTATAGTTACTGCTTTTATTTTCTAATAAATTCATGTATGGAACTATGTATTTACAAAAAAGGGCACATTTATACACACAAAAAAATTCAAAAGTTGCTAAATTGTAGGCTTCTGTGGCCATTGAAAAAGTATGATACTACTCTGTCTCGCGTTCAGCAGACACAGCAGTGTATCAACAAGTACTTGCGTAAGTGGCTTGGATTTCACCCCCGCTTCTCCACGGTGGGACACTATACCAATGCCGGAAACCTGCACCTTCCCATTTGCTCATTGGTGAATGAGTTCATGGTTGGGAAGGTACACCTTCACATGATGATGAAGCACTCAATCGATGAGTTCATATGTAGGTTATGCCCAGATATCAAAACTGGCACTAAATGGTTGGTAGTAGAAGCCACCCAAAAAGCAGAATTCAGCCTGCAAACCAAGGAGATTATGGAAGTGACCCAAACCAATCGAGATGGCCTGGGCAGCATGAGCAACCAGTTTTTCTCCAAATAGGGTCCAAAGAGTAAATGAAACATGGTGATTGAAGAAATCAGGAATTTTGAGGAAGAGCAGTGAAAAGCTACTGCTGTTTCTCAGTTCAAACAATGTGCTTGGACTACATAGAATGATATTGATCTGATGAAGCTATCATGGAATACCCTGATTGCAATGGAGCTGTTGGCAATATCATTCTTCCTGTGATCTACTTATGATCTGCTACCAATTGCGACCAACCTCAAGCTGTGGAGGTACACTGACACTGGCATATGTGCATTATGTCAAAGTGATCGTGGCATCATAACAAATTGCTGGAAGTGGTCATGGACTTAGTCGATACACAGTAGGAAGCAGCCAATAAACAACCTGTAATGGCCAGAGAAACTAAGATCCATTTTTACAAGGAGAGTGAACGCTCTGTGTGAAAGACCCAAATAACTTCCAACATGACACTACTGAGTGGAGCCTGTTATTGGAGGGTGTTAATTGATAGAACACCTATGCAATTTTTGGTACACATCATTCAGACTGATGAGTACTCTGACATTGTAGCATGTTCTGATTCAAAGAAGTGTGTCCTCCTAGTAGAATTAACAGTTCCATAGGAGGAGAACAGGGAAGAGGTGCATGAGTGAAAGAAAAACTGCTATGAATCGCTGCAATCTGACTGCATGGAAAAGGGATGGAAATGTCATGTGCTACCTATTGAGGTTGGGTGCTATGGATTCCTTGGACAGTCAATCCTTTCCTTCCTTTTGAAGGTAGGCATCAATGGCCAGAACCTAAAGTGTGCTTCATATCGTCTCCAGACCACAGCTCAACAAGCATCAAGTTAAATCTGGTCAAGATCCAAAATAAATTGTAAGGAATGAGAAGACTTACCTCCCACAAAGCGAATTTGCTTGGCGTGTCAGGTCCTGTTGAAAGATCGCAACCGGCATTAAAAGTGAAATGGATTATTCTGAAATTCCTGTCTCACATGCAGATGTATAAAGAAAAAAGACTAAGAATTCAAACCAGCTTGAATTTATAAAATAGGAAGTCTCGGGTGAACCAGAACTAAGTCTCGTATGCAAATTTTAGTTGCCCCTGACGTAGGCATAAGTAGCGAGTCTGTAAGGAAGATGGCAGATCTTTTGTTGGTGTGATGGTGTACATATGTACTGACAAGAACGAGAGAATAAAGAAGAGGTCACCTACGACAACTCAGTTGGTAGAGCGGAGGACTGGAGAAGAAAGCAAGCACTTTAATCCATTTCAGTCATCGCAAATGACGGGCGAACTGAATTACCCACATAAATAAAGTTAAATAATACCATGCTCACAACACAATGCTACTTGTGGCATGAAACACATCCATTTACCTTCTATTTTACATCATTAATATTGGTTGCTACAAGCGTATTGTGTATTTTAAAACAATGTTGAAAATTTCAGTTGCAGTTGTAAAAGAAATCGCAAGAGATTGACATGTATACAAAAGCAATACCCAGTCTGGTGGCAAAATCTGCTGGCAGTACCACCTTAGCCACCAAAACTGTGTTACCTCCTCTGGTTGGCGGCTGATGAAGGCAGGGTATTGCACTTGCTTCTACATGTTGTATGTAGAGAATAAGCTTTTCCATTTATGATTAGTAAATATATTTTTTTCTTAATAACAATATCACCTAACCAGTATAAATTAATAAAGAATTTTAAAAGATATAAAACTTTATAAATTATTCTAATTAAAATTTAAAAAGACTGAAAACAGTTCTTATAAAATTCATTATTTATTGAAAAAAATTTTCTTAAGACGATAATGTCCATAATATATCTTATATATAAAAGCAATAAAAAGCTTTTCTAATTAAGTAATGTCTTAGTTTTATTACATTTTTTTTATTTTATTATTCAGAGCAGATTTTCAGTAACTGGGGTTCCTGTTTTACAAAAAATAATTGATAATTTAAATTCTCCAAGGTCTTCTGCTTATAACTAATATAAACATTAAGCAGTAAAAAAATGAATTTCTTGAAATTTTATATAATTAAATGTGGGAGGTAACAGATGTAACAAAAAAAAATTACTTTTACGAAGATTTTCTGAAAGAAAGCATTTCTAAAATAATTTAATTCATTTGTGAATAAATCTTGAATGTTTCATTAAAATCTGACAAATATTTGACTTTTGCAAGAATTTCCAAATCAGTATGTTTTCATTGCAAAAAGATGCTAAAATTTCCTATACTAATTTATGGTCACCCACTGATGCAAGGGAAAAATATTTTAACCAAAATTTTTAAGGTTCTAAAAAGGATTAAAAATATAATTTAATAATCCAAACATCCTTTTGATGATAAAACTTGTATGCTCACTTTTTAGTGAATCTTTGGAGGTAATATAAGTATATAAAGATACATCGAGGGTGTACAGTATGCAGCAAAAAAAAAAAAATGGATGCACTCATAGAAAGATGATTTTTGTATTTTTACCAAGACAAATGAGTAATAGAATTTGTTTGGGTATTAGTACAGGTGAACATACATACATTATACAAGTCAAAAAATGCTTTAGTAATGATAATGATCCTAAGCATACTGTCTTATAGAATAAACTTCATCTAGAGAGGAAGCGCGACAGTGGCCTAGTCAAAGTCCTGACCGTAACCCAATTGAAAACTTATATAACCTATAGAAACGATAGTACCAATAATAAGAAAAACAGGAAAAGAAAGATCATCTGGTATACCCCTCCGTACAACCAAATGGTCAGCACCAAACTAGGCCATAAGTTCCTAGCTTTAATTGAAAAGCACTTTCCCACTAATAGCAAACTTAGTGACATCTTTAACAAAAACACCTTTGAAATTGAGTTACAGCTGCACTGAAAAATATAGAAAGAATCATAAAAAGACAAAATAATAAAAATCCTAGAAAAACACTCACCAAAAAACAGTAATAAAACTCATAAACTAAAATTAGATAAAAAATAACGAAAAATTATGTGATTGTAGAAACCCAAAAACTGCCCGTTGGAAAATAAATGTCTCACAAAATCTGTGGTATACCAATGCACTATCTCATCCATTGAGAGTCCTAACACTGATAGGATATACATAGGCTCAATGAAGAATAATTTAAAAATTAGATGGAGGCAACAACAAGAGCTCCTTCAACAATATTCAAAATAGAAATCAGACATCTCTATCCCAATATTTTTTGGCATCTAAAAAGAAACAAATAAAACACCAAAAGTAAAATGGAAAATAGTAAATAAAACAAGAACTTGTAAAACCTGGGATGACCCATGCCCTTTATGCCTACAGGAAAAACTACACATAATTAAATTTCTAAATAATGAAAAATTATTAAACCATAGGCAGGAGTTAACGTTTTTTTTGCCGACATCAACAAATTTTCGCATTAAATAATTAGCAAAAAAAAATCCCATAGCTAAATAAAAGTCTTAAAAGCTTAGCCAAATCATTAAATAGGAAAAAACCCTTTTTTGTAGTCGTCAAAAAAAACAAAAAAAACAAATTGAAATTCAGTGCAATACAATTTGTATATAAAACACCCACTTGAATAAAGAAATAAATAAATAGATAATCAGATGGACAATAATAAAAGACAATTCTCCAGACACATAACGACTTGTAGGCACGCCATAAAAATATCCCTCACTGGGAACCAACTAAAGGGTGACCGCAAACATTAGCCTTGAAATAGATACCCTACCCAACCTTAGCAAAACCTCTCAGAAGATGATGAATCTATTGATAAGAATTAACTCTCTGACCACTTAACGAAGAAAAATAGTCTAGCCACTCCCACAATAACGAATTTTGTAACAGACCATGCCTAAAAACACACGTAAACCGAGAGATAGCTTATTCCTAAAATTTCGCTTGAAGATGAAACGGGACTAAACACCTCAATTCAACTTAATTTTAATAATTATTTGGATGGTTTCAGCTCTCGTTTTTGAAACATGTGAACTCTTATGTAGCGAAGGAATCATATTTTTAAACAAAAACTATTATTATAATAAAGCTCTACTTCTGTATGGAGCACTGTCTACTAAGGAACCCCGGATTAAGCACCCAACGTGTTCTTTTCTATTTTCTGCATACCTGCGCACTTATATATATATATATATATATATATATATATATATATATATATCTTTCTCTTGAGATTTACTAAATAATTAACTTTCTATAAATTTGTGAAACCTGGGTAGGTTTGTCTGGCTCACTAGGTTTATCTATCTATCTATCTATCTATCTATATATATATATATAGATGTAGATATATAGATGTAGATATATAGATATATATATATGCGTCTTTGTGTGTATATAAAAATTTTGTTGAACATCACCAAAAGTTCTTCATTAAAGATTTAATAAAATAATAATAATAAAGTAATTGTTAACTATGCTGACTCCTGTAGTCCTATCTAGGATTGAACTCACTTTCCTTGGTTAACAAATTTCTGAAGATATTAGACTCTTGCTCCTCAACTTAACGGATGAGTTTTAAGCAATGGCAGTTGCAGGCTTGTCTCCCTTCCTGCCAAAGTTGATTTAACCTTTAGCCATAATTTAAGTTTATTGAAATTTCTCCTCAGGAGGAATATTTTTCTGTTGTCCAGTGAATTGCTGTCATACAGTTTATTGATCAAGATTCTGTTTTATCATCCAGTAGCAGAGCATAGTTTTGATCTATTGACCTCTAGGTTATGAGCCCAGCACACTTCCACTGTGCCACTCTGCTATACTTAATGAAATGCTACTCAAAACTATAGAAGACACTGGTTGCAGCTTGGAACTTGCCATTGCTCCAAAAACAGTTTGCATAATGTCAATGGTTATAGTCCAAATCAATTAGTAATTGGACAAAATCCTAATGTGACTTCTGGTTCGATAAATAAACCCCTAGCTTTAGAGGGTGTTACATCAAGTGAATCCACAGTTAGCATCTAATAGCTTATTTATCACACAGTAATAATATGAAAAAAATCTTAGCAATGAACTTTTGTTGATTGTTAACCAGACCTCTACAAATGAAAAACTGTTACCCAAATATACATACGAGGATTTTTTTTAATCGCTGTTGTATGATGATTCTTTCTCTTCTAATGTCATTCTCAACTTTTTCCACATTTCATTTTGTTTTTGGTCTTGAAATTTTTTAAACGAATGACACTTTAACTCTGTATGACTTTTTGCAATCGTCATAGCTGAATGCTGGCTTTCTTTCCATAAAGCTGAAAACCTTTTCATTAGCTTTTTCAATTTCAGTCCAGGTTTCATCACAATCATGCATCTCATCACTGTTTTGTTGCAGATGTGTCTCATTATCATCCTTTCCTCTGATTCCCATCCTCTTTTTCACCAATACAAGCCATTAGGGGAAAAAAAGCATAAACAATTATCCAAAGTAAAAACAGGAATTTCAGATCAATTACATATCACCCAAATAGTTCAAATATACACATCAAAATCATGTCTGGGTATGAGGGATTCTACTGTAATAAAATGATAGTAATGACACCTATTGATAAACTTAAAATTTTATAATTTAACATAATGTCAAGGTAAACAGAATTTCTGCCAATCAAGTGCTCAAAATTTATCAATAACAATAATTATATAAAAAATAAGAAAATTTCACAGTTTTGATTAAAGGTGGACTCAGAGTTTCCTGATTTCTTGATTCTCAGCAGCCAGACAAGAATGGTTCTAAATATTTACTGGAAATACTACCATGCAATCATTCTTGTTTGGGTCCTGAGCAGTGAGAAATTGCAAAACTCTGAGTCGACTTTCAAAAAGTATTGTGAACTTTTATTAATATATAAAGCTTAGTTTAAGATGACTGGAAAAGTACAGCAATTAAGCTTTTTTATTCAATTTTTCTTTACACACTTTATGTCCAGAAAAGGAAACGCTTATACGAACACAAGAAAATTTGAATAAAAAGCCTAACTGCAGTATCTTATCAGTCGTCTTTAGTGAAACTTGTATAAAAGAGGGATTGCTGCCCAAATACACAATTATATATATATATATATATATATGAGATAATGATATATAAATTTTTACATATCAAGAACAGTATTGGGGAGGAAATGTATGACAAAGTGGGAAAAGCTTTCGTGTGACATGTTTCATCTTTTAAGACTTGATCAGACTAAATTTGTTACATTGATGCAACTACACATGCACAAATGAGGGATGCTGTGAATTTGAATTTATTTATTTTTATTTTTTTTTTTGTATATAATCTTGCCGACTTCATTTAGATTCTTTTTCTTTTTGTTTCCATCATTTTTGTTATTAGATATCCCACACTGTGATAATAGAAAATCTGCCAGCAATGGTGAAATGCTGTAACGACCAGAGCACAAATTCACTGCAGATGATCTTGCAATCAAGGCACTCTCAAAACGTTTTTATCTCAGTGATTTTTTTTCTCCTTTAATAAGAGTAGCATTTTTATGTCAAAATTATGGTCAGTCTCATTATGGTGAGCAACTAATGCATTTAATGTATTATTTTGTAAAATGTCCCTTTTGTGTTCATATAATCTTTTATTTAGATTTCTTGAGGTTTCTCCTGTGTATATTTGTGATAATTATTACAGGTCATTGAGTAAATTCCTCCATCAAGTTTTAGCTTATTGTTTTGTTTAGTATTGACTAAGTCTTTTGTTGTTTTAAATATAACAAAATTTATGTTGAGTTTAGATAAGTTCTTTTCAATTTTAGTTCTGATAGTGTCAGTAGGACAATATTTTTTTTTGATTCATAAGATTTCTTAGAAGGAGCCATTTTTCTATTTTGGAATATTTTACAAGCCTTTTGTTTCACATTGAGTATAAAATAATTGGACACTATTTACATCATAGGCAGATACCAAAATAATTGGATACTGAAGAAGCTTGAAAGTGTTTTCAATGTATTTCTCCTCTTCATGTAAATATTGAGGGTTATCCATTGAAGTCCAAAAGGATGAAAAACATCACATGAAAACTTTTTTTCCACCTTGTCATACATTTTTTCTCTCGCTCTCGCTCTCTCTCTCTCACACACACACAAACATATGTATATATGTATAATAAAAATATAGTTTTAAGGTATGCTATATTTAAGGGCAAGAGTGCTCATTATCAGAGCTGGAGTACATGTAAATATAAATATAGTGTGTATGCAATATGGCAGCAATCACACCTTGTTTACATCACAACACTCATTGGTTTTATGACTTTAGATTTATATCACATGACTTCTAATGTTTAATCATTAACAGCTTATTCAAAGAAAAAAGAAATTGCATCGTGACACCATTTCAAAGATTTTATAAAACTCACAAATTTGTCTCTGCCTACCCTGATTATAACTTGTCAAAAGCTTAAGGGACCATATTATTTTACTTTTCTTCCGAAATGAACTTTGAACAATTCTTGACAGGATTTTCTCCTTGTTTTAGAAGGATTATTCATAATTTGGGAAAGACGATCATTAAAATTACTCAACTTAAAAAAAATGTGTGCATATATATATATATATATATATATATATATATATATATATATATATATGGGTGCATGGGCGAGTGGTTAGCACATTTGCTTTCTGACCATGAGACCCAGGTTTGAATCTCACCATGGTTGATTTGTCAGGAAGGATCAAGGTCGATACCAGCATATGGCCTGAAAACCATACAACGGATTGACACAACCCTTGTGAAGGAAATTGGGTAGATGGAACTCATGGGGGCTGTCGATAGCTGTGCTAGCACAAAGCCACAAGTCATTGTGACCGAGAGCTTGAGCGTGTTGATCTTGTTCAAGTTATTGATCACACTAGATAACACACTCTCTCTGAGAAACTGTAACTAAGGTCTGCTCAGCATAGTTGCAATATAAACCACAGCTGGGCTCTGTGAGTGTTGATCAAACATGAATGTACCTGAGTGAGCATCAATAGGATTTGGTTAGCCACCCTAGTAGATGGGTATTGTCGAATATGAGTTGCCAACCATTTATATAATATATATATATATATATATATATATATATAAAAAGAAATATAGTCTTAATGTGTAACAAATTTATGGGATAATGTTTCAATATCAGAGACAAAATATGCATGTAAATATAAAAGTGAACATTGAAGTCAACACTTATTTTTTTTTTTTTTGTTTCAGAAAAAAAAGATAAGGAATCACAAGGCCATGGACGATTTTTTAAATCATGAAACAGACTGGAAATATATATATATATATATATATATATATATGCATCGGAAAAAAATTATGTGAGTAAATAATCCAAGTGAATCCTAATAATATAAAATAAAAACTAACAAATAAATTTTAATGTATTTATTACAGAGCATATATATAAATTCAAATAAATGAAATTCAAAAATACCCCATCTGAATTTATTTTATTTCAAGAGTTTGTCAAATTAAAAGTTAGATAAAATAGAATAAATATGAAGACTAACTTCTTTTTTTTTTAAATTTAAATAAGAGAAAAGGAAAAAAAAGGAGGAAAAGAAAGGAAAAGACTATAAAGAAGGAAAAAGGGATCTAAAATGGAGGAAAGATAATGACAGAGAGAAAAAAGAAAAAAAGAACAGAGTTGGGTAGAGAAGGAAATTTAAATAAATTTCCATTTTAGAGTTTTTACTCTAGCCTTTTTTTTTAGATAGTTGGAAATTTAATATTTTATAAAAAATTAACCTTGATCTATGAAAAAAAAAAAAAGGGATTAAAACTTGTTCAAAAAGGAAAATTAAACATAAGGAATTACAATTTTCAAAATAAAAGAAAAAAAAAAAATTGTGAAAAAAGTGATTTAAAATGCTATTTTTTAACAGACCCCCACCCAAAAGGGATATTGCCAAACACAATACTGAGTTTAACGAGAAATCATCTGAACCCATATGCTCAGTAAAAAATCCCTTTAGAACCTCCAAAAACAGGTTTAGGTCATTTGCGGAATCCCTGAATGAGAATCTGCTCTTGTTCACATTTTGTCTGGGTTCTTTCTTTGCCAAGACAGAGCCATCTTTGACAGGAACTAAACAGCATCAATAGAACAAACTATATTTTTGTTTTATATGTTGTAAAAATGTTAATATTAGAAAAATAAACATATAAATAAAAATGATTAAATTTATATAGGATAAATTAAAACGGAATATTAATTTTAATTAAGTAATAGATTAAATCGATAAAAAATCAAAGCTAGTACAATACAAGTGAAACAGAAATAAATCATATAAATTAATTATAGATTAAATTAATTATAGATTAAATTCAAAGAAGCTCCTTGAATGGAGAAATATCAATTACAATGAACCCCATGCATAAATATAATTAGACAAAAAACAGCTAGCAATTAAAAAAGTAATTAAACGTGACTATGATAAAAGTAAAAATAAGAAAATAAATGCAATATTAAATATAGAAAACTATCTTTATAATTAAAATTTAAAGAAGCCCTTTGAAGAGGAAAATATCAATTACAATTGACACCGTACATAAGGATAATTAAACAAAAGACAGCTACCAATTAAAAAAGTAATTAAAAGTAAATCTTCTGTGTATTTAGACAGAAAAAGGTACCATTCAATTTATATCATGAACCTCTATAAGTGTAGCAAATTTGAAAAAAAAGTCCATGTCGGTGATGGTCAGACTCTTCTTGATTTTGACATGGATTTTGTTGTGAAAGTTTCTCAAAGTATAAATTTGATAATTGGTTCCATTCTTTTTTCAATGACTCTAAAAACTCTTTTTCATTTTTTTTTTTTTTTCACCCTTCTGTTAAGTTCATCCAAAAAAAATAATTTGGGAGTGGACGGTTTTGAAACTTTTTGAACAGAAAAAGATATATATATATATTTATTGTTCAATTACTACTGTTGTTATATATATATATATATATATATATATATATATATTGAGAAGATATAGAAACAGGACTTTATCCTAAAATTGTTTTCACTTGTGATTTAAATATTTCTTCATTTTTTACTTTTTTAGGTATCTAAGAATTTTAAAGACAGGATCCATTTATATTGAAAATGCAGAAACACAGTGTCAAGAAATTCTCCTTTGTATTAAACGTTGTGTGAGAAGTTAATTGAATCCTCTTCATTCTATGCAGTCGATCAAACAAAATGGTAATTGTATTTCTATATCAATTTTATTAAATCATTTGTATAAAATCTTAAATGAAATGCTTAAATCTTGAATATTTATTGATAAGTGTTCAATATCAGTGATATATATGTGGACACTGAGCTCAGTACCAAATGACGACAGTCTGTTTCATTGATTGAACTTGTAGAGGACTGGGGGGGTGAAGATGAAGAGAAAACATGTGCATTTAAATTTCCTGCTAGAAGAAGGTCTGCCTACAAGAAAATGGCCGGACTTGAATTAAGTCCAAGTGATGATAAAGAAGACAAACAAGACCGATATATATTAAAACAAATATGTGTATTAACAAATTACAAAGCACATAGACAGTTAACATTGTGTTTGTGTGTGAACATTTGTGTTTGTTCTTTGGTGAATGTTCATATTTTGGTGAATTTTATTTAACATATGACCGCATGGTCGAGATGATAATTCTCTGGGACTACATTTTACAGCAAGAATAAAGAAAGCGAAAAAGGCAAACTCGTGTTTGCTATTTATAGATAATGTAATCACATGACAGGCTGACAGCGCCTTGGCGGGAAACTTTACTTAGTCACGCGTTGGAAAAATATATTGTGCGTGGGTGGATTGCAATGCCCACTTGTGTGTTTATTGACCAATTAGAAGCTGATATTTCCTGAAAATATTTACTAAGGTGAGAAGGCTCTTGGGATCCGATTCTCCAAAACGTGCACAAAATCGACTACATGAAAATATAGCGAATATAAAATTGTTGCACATGTGCGATTTATAAATTGTCTATTAAAAAGTAGTCTTGATTTATTATCCAATGAATGCTTGTTGCTGTATAATTTGAATTTGTGTAAGTATGTATGTGTGTGATGATGATCACTATAAACTCAATTTTTCAAGGTTCCAAATTAATTTATTTTTTACTTATATGTGACTGAAATTGTCCCGTACAAATTTAAAACACACACATTGAAAAAAAACAAACTTTTTTTGAAGGGGACAAATAAAAAGAAGATCTTACATGTAGCATTACTGAGAGGGACATGAAATAGTCTGCAGATTGTCTTAAGTTCCTATTCAGGACACATGGAAATTGCACCAGCTTCTTCAAACAGTAATAACTTTTTTTTTGAAACAAAATTTGTTTTTCTGTTGAGAGTTAAACAGTACTTAACCAAAAAAGTCAAACCCGTAAAAAATAAAAAAAAAAAAAAACCTTAAAACATCATTTTAAATTTTCTTTTTAAAATAGATGTAGGCTTTCAATTATTAAATTTTGATTTCTGACCGAAATGGGTATGACCTAATAAACTAAATCTGCGCCCTGAATAAGATGATAAACTACATCCAAAATAAAGGCCTTTGATCAGGAGGTTTTGAGGTATAAAAAAACCACTAGTTTAATTGTTGGTTCAGGTCCACCCATCGACCCAGGGTGGTCCATTATAGGGTTCCAGCTATGGGCAAATAGTTAACAAAAAACTCTTTAAAATCCATTATGAAAGTGTAAAACTAGGTTTTATTTACCAGAAATACTTTGTTAAAAGTTATTACCAGTAATAAATTTTTGAAGAAGAAAGTCTTGAAACCATAATACGTTTTTTGAAAATTAAAAAACCAGCTATACATTTTTGAGGAAAAATTAAAACCAGAAAAAAATTAGAAAAATAAAACAAAAATTAATATCAAAAAAAAAAAGTTCAAGAAATTGATTAAATGACCCATTGATTTGATAACCTTATAAAACAAACCAATATAAACTATTATTTTGACAATATTTTTTATTATTTTTACATTTTTGAAACTTACTAGAAATAATCAAAAATTTTTATACTTTTTAATTTTTTTTTTTCTTTGATGAAATCTTGCTTTTTATTTTTAATGATTGAATAAGTTTGATGACAATAAAATATGCATTGAAATGTATCCTATTGAAATAAATAATTAAAATAAGAAGCTCAACATTTAAAAAAAATATTGCAATAACAATCAGAAATATGAAATCTGAATTATTTTAAGAAGTAAGAAAACAAATAAAAAATTTAAAATTGACAACCAAGATTATTTTATCAGACTCTAAAATACTTTTTTCTTTCTTTTCTTTTTTACTTTTTTTCACAATCTGGATTGAAATCAAAGCCAATGAATCTGAAATGTCTTTTCTGTCTTTCCACATGATCAAAGCACAGTAGTCCATTGAAAATGATGTAAAACCAAAGGATGTAAATTTTGTTCATGCTAACTCAAGGTAACATACCCAGGGACGAAAAGCAACAGAATTATAATAAGATAAAATTAAAAGAAAATGTCTTTTTGTTTAAATATCAAAACCCTGCCATCATATGTACAATTAGCAATGGTTGATTATTGACTTTTTCTGTTACGTTTTTGTGATGAATTGATCATTTCTCTTTTTTTTTTAATTAAAAACAAAAATTCTCTTCTCTTAACATAAGATGTCTGGCAGAGAGGAGACAAATGTCTTGCCACCTGGTCTGGAGATGGCTACAAATACAAAGCCACCATAAGAGATCTTCTGTTTTGTAACAACTTTTTCCATGAATCTTTAAATTTCAAATATGATGGATACTCAGAAGAAGAGACAGAAGAAGTGGACATTAAGGATCTTTCTAAACCAACACCTGGTCAGTTAATTTTCATTTTATCAGCCTTGATGCACAGATGATGCCTCTTTTATCCAATAGTCAGCAGTGCATTTTTTCAAAACAGGAGTAGAGGTTTATTTATTTTCTTGTTCAGGATTGGGTTTCCAATTCCTTCTAAATTATACTTCAACTCTATACTGCTAACATAAACTCTGAAATTTTATTTAGTATTTATTTTTTCTCCCTCAATAGGAAAACAATCATTTGTAAAAATTGTCCAACAAAAAAATTAAAATCCTTTGCAAAATGTTCTTGAACTGTTAAATATAACATTTTGAGCAATTCTCAATAAAAATGATTTATTTTGAGTTTTAGAGCAGTCTCTTTTGATAAGGTTCAGGAGAAAGCAATATATTCATAAATTGCATTTTTACTGAAATATGTTCATTGATCTTTATTCCCTAAAAAAAAAATCACTTCTGTTGAATTAAAATTATATATGACAGTCTCTTCTGCTGCTATTCCGTGAAATATAAATTTTTATAAAATAACCTATTCAGTATACAGATAATTAATTAATGGATATATAACTAGTTAAAAATCACTTTTGCTATTGGATAATTGTGAGCAGATCTTTGCTGCTAAAACAGTGGTGAAAACGATTTTTTGCTTTCATTTTAAAAAAAATACGCATTCGTTTCTGCTGGTTCATTGTGCCATTAACAGTAAAAAATACAAAATATTCCTGTAAAATATCTAAGTATAATTTACCATTAATATTTTTCTTCATTTGATCAAATTATTTGGTTCAATTCAGAGAGTGGTTATTTGCATTTTAAAATTAAACATGGCCCTAAATGAATTGGGAATGTACCGTTTCTTTATCAACAAACAATATGGTCTTTTTTGCTAAATGACAATGAAACATTTTGTTAAGTGCAACCGTTATCATTTTATCATCAATATATGTTTGATCTCTTTCATGTTGTCTGGTCACCATTACTATGTTGTTTACATATTTTTTCCTCTAGTAGTAATGCATGGAAACTTAGTTGATGGCCTTTGGAAAGCTTATTAAAATTTAAATGGTTTGATTATTATGATTTTAAAAAATGGATGTTATTTTGAAAATTTATTATATTTTTAAAAATGAAATTTTAAATGAATGAAAGTAATTTTTTCTTTATTGTTGAAAAATAAATCTGTTTATTTAATGAAACAGATTCTCACCCTAAAATATCATTTATGATTATTTAAATTCAAGAAACATTCATTTCAAAAAAAAATTGAAAAAAAAAAAGGAAAAAATTTTATTTTATTTCATTAAATAATTTTTATTTTATTTCAATTGTCATTTTTTACTTTTTTTTTAATAATGTTATTTTGTTGCATTCATTTTAAAACTTCGTACAATTATTTAATGAAATTAAGACATTATTATGATGTTAAAAACTTAACTATTTAATGAAATAGGCAAACGATATTATAAACAAAGCCAGTAATTTAGGAAATATTGTTATGATGTACAAAAACATAAACTTAATTATTCCATAAATTTAAATGGTAATTGAAATTTTAAATTTTATTTAATAAAAATAAATAATTATTTTGATATTAAAAAGAAATCTCTTTTATTTAATCCAAATATAGTTTATAAAAATAAAAAATAAAAATAAATAAAAATGCCAATTTAATGTAAGTTATGGATGCCCTTAAAAAAAAACAGTTTTATATTAACAATCCTAATAAAAAAAACAAAGTATGACAGGTAGAAAGTAAAAATAAACATTTGTATTTTTAACCTATATTTACACTTTGTCATCTTAAAAGACTTAAAATGAATAAAAAAGTCAACAGTTTTTAAAATTTTGTAGTTCTTCCCCTCCAACTTAAACTATATAATACTATTTCTTTGAAAAAAGAAAATCATTTTTTTGGCTGTTTTTCAACAATGTTGAGAATGGATATAAAACGTTTAATTTTAAGTTTCTTTTAAAGTAAACTTTTTTAGTTTTGGGAAACATAAAATTTCTGTGTTGCAATGAATACATATTTTTAAATACTAATGCATATATATATATAAAATAGGTTATTAAAAACAATGACAAATGAAAGGGTTCCAATATAATCAGTACAAAAAACATTTATTAAATATTAATTATTAACCATATGACAGAAATGAAACACAGAGAAAAAGGTTTTAATTTGGTTTCTTTTGAAAACCTTGTATTTCCTTAATAAAATCAAGACTATAGGAACAGTTCAAGATAAAATGGGTTTTAATTGTCACCACAACATGTTTTTATAGAACTTTGTTAATTTTCCAAAAAAATACAAATTGTTTATAAAAACCCAATATCTATATCTGCCAATTCACTATGATTTTTAAAACTTTTTCCAAGAGAACATAGACCAAATTTAAAATTTTTTTTGTGTAAAAGTGTTAGGTAGGTCTATTATTAATATTCCAGGTCATGGGAGTGGAAATTGTGAAATTTAGATGAAGAGTTTTAGGTTGTGGAAGGTAGAAAGGCGGTGATTTTTACGTGATTTTTTGAGAAATTTTTTTAACAAAATTGTCAAACCATGTTCAAAAATAATTGATTGACGGTAAGAATCTGGTTAGAATTTTATGTGATGAAAAAAAATGGAATAGATAATAATAAATCATTATTAAATAAAATGAAATGAAAAGAAAAATTTTTTTTCTTTTTTTTTTTTTTTTTAAGCATTTCACCCCAAGCAAGGCGGGAAGCCACTAGGACGCAAGGGGTTACAGAAAATTTAGAGCAAGATCAGATAGGAGTGATAGAAGAAAGGATGAGGAGGGTAGTGGATAGATCAAGGCAACTGGAGATGTCGATTGACATTACACTTGAATAGCTGGAGATTATAGCTCACAGGGAAACAGGAATAGGGAAGGGAGTTCCACAGGCGAGAGGTGAGAGACATGAAGCTATTGGAGTGAAGGAATGAAAAAATGGATAAAAATTTGGATACAAATTTTGGAACCCTATTGTTAACAAAAAAGGGATCAAGCAAGGATATATAAGTGATAGAAATTTTAGGGGGATTTGAATAATCATTAAAGTAATATATCAAGTCTAAAAGAAACCTCAACAGAATGCAGAAAGCCCTTGATCTGGCTTCTAATGCTCTGGAGGGAGCGGCTTGGGGAAAGAAGACGTGGCTCTTGGGGGCATGATCTGTTGGGTTAAGTATACTTGGATGGAATTTAGTGAGTATCGGCGCTGTATCAAGTCTAGTTAGTTACCTCTTGGTCATCAAGGCCTGTTGGTCCAGTGCATATAACACTTGCATTATCTCATAATGGTCCATTCTTGGTAGTGGATGCCCACTGGTGATGCAGTCCCAAGATAGGACAAAACGGCTGTCCAGTGCTTTCTGCATTCTGTTGAGGATTCTTCTAGACTCAAATTACTTTAATATATATATATATATATATATATATATATTAAAGTGAACATTGAAGTCAACACTTAGAGGCGACAGGCTGTTTCATGCTAGACGCAATAGTTAGGCTACAAGTGTTGTTTAATTTCTCGTCTTTTACACATGCTCTATCTCTGATATTGAACACTTTATCCCATAAATATAGCATACCTTAGGAGTATATTTCTTCATATTATATATATATATATATATATATATATATATATATATATATATATATATATATATAATTAATACAAATAAAAGGTTTGTCACTTAGCTGATTAATGTTACATTCAGCATCTCAACTCCAGAGTTTCGTAGATGGGCCTTCGTGGAATCACTCCGTCCACTCATCAGGGGAAATGCACAGCATAAATAATAGATTTATATTTTCTAAATATACAAAAACATATACCAACCTGAAAACCTACCAGATATGGATATTTGTCAAGACTGGAAAGAAAGAGTTGTGAATATCTGGGTTATCAGTTCACCCTGATGATGATAAATACGTGTTTTTTTTTTATATTTCTCCTATTTATGACAAACATTTTTCAGCAAAGTTTAATAGATGTACCCATAAAAAAATGTCATGTCAAAAGAACGGTTTTTCTCTTGAAATCATTATTACTGTATACTCCTTTGGTGTTTTAATTAGCAACAAAAAGATTGATTAAAAACATTAAATTAATCATTACTATCATCATTAACACATTAATTTTATAAATTAAAATATCTAAAGCTAATTTTTGTTTTACTCAAGTCATTTATATAAGTGTCAAGTTGACCAGAAAGTAAGGGGAAGTAACTTCAATTAGAAAACTTCTGCCAGTTATGTTACATGGTTATCGTTGATTTTATGCATACATTACTAACTCTGTGATAGATTTGTGAGAAAATGAAGTCAAAATCTATGAGATTTCATGCTCACTGTTTTGCAAGAAAGACTAGTTAGCTCTCAGATTTCAAACTTCCATGAGACGGGTTCTTGTAGTTTTTAAAGTCATAAAACTTCAATAATGAAACTGCTAGTTCAGCTTTGTAGAAAGAGTTCTTTGTTTTTTAAATTGAAAAAAAATTAAAAATAAATGGCAAAGTTTACCAAATGTATCTGCATCCCAAAAAAAATAGTGTGTTAAAAGAACAGTTTTTCTCTTGACACTGCTAGTTTTGTATACACATTCAGTAATTTTTATTGTTTTAAAAAGTTATTTTTAGAATTTTAATAAAACCTAAACATATGAAACTGAATTTGTGCATTGTCTTTTTCTTGGGAGATTTATATGTAGCAATTCAAGGGAGTATCTGCTTATTAATAATAATAAAAAAAACCTCACTTTGTATCCTGTAGAATCTTACATTCATACAAGTTTACCCATGCAATCAATTCCTGGTTATGACAATAAACTACATCTGGCAGCAAGGCCGCTTATCAGGACATTAGAGGCTTTGAGGAGCATTGAACCACCTCTTATTTACTGTTGTTCCCAGGTCCACTCTGACCGAGGGTCGTAGCACCTGTTAGGGTACCAGTTACAGGCAAATAGTAAAACCCCAAATAAAACACTATGAAAGTATGAAAATACCAGCATTACATTTTATATAATAAAATAAAAATAAAAAAATAAAAAAATAAATCGCAAGAATACCTATTTATAGTAGAATTAGCAACAATACATTTTGAAAGCAACATGACCAACAGTACATTTGATCTGTAGTTGAAGGCATACAATTGTGTTCAAAATATATTTAGTTGAAGCCATAAAATTGTTTGAATTAATTACATTTCAGCATTATATAACTCATAGAGGTGTTGATATGCCACTGAATAAAAATCAACTAAACAACCAAAATAAAAGAACACTTTCATGATATTAAGTCATATAATATCTGACAATTTCTTAAATAAAACTGTATTCCAAAATATAACTTCAACAAAACTAGAGCATAAAACACACATATCACCTCTAATAATTATGTCAACACAAATATGGATATGTAGAAAAGTGGACTACCATATATTGAATTGTGAAAGCAGAATAACATATCATATTTTTATTACTTCCCAAGAAAATTAAATTTCAGCATTAAATGACCCATAATGAGTTGATATGCCATTAAATAAATCAACCATGCAATCAGGGATGATGGCATATTATGTTGTCATCATCATTATTATTATTAGAATGTTTTCACATGTAAGTCTAAATATTTTTTCTAATTCTTATCATTATTCTCCGCTCTTTGATATCAGTTTTTTTATCTTGTGTTTTAGTAAACATTTTTGAACTATTAGCCATTGTCAAAACAAAGAGACTGCCAGTCTTTGAGAAAGTCAAGTCTGAAATAAAATTGACTGGATTTAGGATTAACAACTCCACTCAATTAGAAGTCTACTTGCTACAGAAAATATAGCAGCAACACCAAAAATATATATATATATATATATATATATATATATATATATATATATATATATATATATATATATATATATATATATATATATATATATATATATATATATATATATATATATATATATATATATATTCCTAATACCAACAAAAGGAATTATTTTGTTATATTAATGCAAAAACAGAGGAACTCATATGAAGAATGGAGATGGAGAGCTTACTTTTTCCTTAAAAAAAATGAGATCATAACACTATTAATTAATCAATTTCAAACAAAATAAAACCACTTTTTATTGAAAATTATTAATAAGATACAATATCTCTACTGAGTGGTTACCAGCTTAACACATTGGCAGTAAATTAAAAATTATCCTGTGGTTGGTAATTTTTATTATAATGTTGGCTACAAGTTTTCTTGGGTCAACTACCAGTTATCATTTGCTTGGCATTTTCTGAAACATTTTCATCTGCAGGTACCAATAATGAGTTTACTTTTTATTGTGAAAATAATGTTAAGACTTAAATTGAAGCTATAAATCAATTCATAAATTTTTTTTATTGTTTAAGTTGGCTATTATAAAGTTGACATTTGAAGTCAGATTTTGTACTGGACTTCTGCCAGTCAACATATTAATATTCTATCTAAATTTTAACTCCCTCTTTTTGTGACCTCTTCATACTGCATTAATCCCATCTCTTTGAATTGTCTTCCATTTTTCTTTACGTTCCCTCTTCATGGTTCCAAACTGATAAATCCTATAAATATTAAAGACAATTCTTCATCAGACCCTGTAGACTGGCGCTACAGAATGATAAATAAAGAGCTTTACCAAATAACAAAAACATCATTTGAAGACTTTCAATCACAGCAGCAGCAACAAAAATGAGAATTGCATGTAAGCTCTCCAAGTATGAGTTCAATACCCGGTTAAGGCAGTGGAGAACTTGGAGAGAGAAATTAACAAGAGATAACTGATAACTGACATTCATTAAAAACATGGCACGTGGAACTAGAACAGTCTACCCCAGTGAGCGAAATAAAGGGTTAAGTTCAACATTCCAACCACCTGAAGAAGGCCGGAGCATACAATGGCCAAAACGTTGTAATAAATATGGCGACCAAGATGAGGACAATAGTACGAATAATGTAAATAATGGACTTTCGTGTCTGAAAAAAAAATGAGGTGTCAAAAAGACAGTTTCTCCATTGAGATCACTATTATTTTAACTACCTTCACTCCTTGGCAGTATTTATTCCTTTAAAAAATGATTATTGAAAGCAAATTTATACATTTCCTAATGTTATTGCAAAGAGGTGAATATGTAAGGGCCTATTAGTTGAAAGACTTATTTTTGGAACATCGGGGTTACCAACTGTAAAGGTGTCCGTTTGTAGATAGACCAATACTATTTATATTATTATACTTTCAACGTACAGGATTCAAGTAAACAACGAAAACTCCAAACTGTGAATCAACAAGTATATATTGAAATAACATACAAAAACAAACATGTAATAAAATTGTTTTAAGCAAGCAAGCTCAAAACCAAAGGATTCAAAGAAATGACTGCGATGGCTAAATTGTCCTATACAAAAGTAGTAGTGATTTATTAGCCAATCACAGGCAAATAAAATGTGCCCGTGGAAAAACGTAGCAATTGCTACAAATGTAATGAACTGTGAAAACAATGTTAAGATTTAAGTTGACGCTAGAAATCAACTCATTAAAAAATTTATTACCAAAGTTGGATATTATGAAGTTGGCATTTGAAGTTGGTTTTCGTAATTAACCTTTGACAGTCTGCATATTAAAATAAAATGGAATTAAAATATTTTTGTTTATTTTGTGTGTATTGCTACATCCATGCACCAGGTATAAATAAACAGACACTGTATCAAGTAGACAGTGTGATAGTCTGTGTAGCAGTCAGATGTAAGAGTTTGAGTTGAAGGAATAATTAAGAGATCTTCATATGTCTCATCTTTCTTGGATGAAAACTCTCTTCATCAAAAGCAATTGGGCTAAAAAAGAAACAATTTTTTGTAAAATACCAGAATTCTGGAATATAAAACTTTTGTCTTTTTCTTTTTATATGTGGATGAGTTGAATTTTTTTTTTTTTTTTTACAAGGACAAATTTTTACCCCTTCAACCTTCCACAAAGCCATGACCCAATATTGCACAGAGGAATCTTGAGCATTAACATAAAGTACATTATCCTCATTTCAGTTGTTATAGTTACAATATTGCACTCCTTGTTCTCTCCAACCTTCTTTAGATGTACACTTTTTACATTATTCAGACTATTGTCCTCATCTTTGTTGTCATATTTATCACAACGTTTCGGACATTGTACACTCTAGACTTCTTCAGGTGGTTGGAATATCGAACTGAACCCTTTATTTCACTCACTGGAGTAGACTGTTCTAGTTCCATGTGCCTTTATTCACTGTGCCATGTGTTCTCAAGGACACATGGCACAGTGGATAAAGATGTTAGTTAGATCCAGTGACAGGACCCAAAGAGTGTGAGTTCAATACCTGGTTAAGGTGGTGGGGAACTTGGTGAGGGGAATTAACAGGAGATAACTGATAACTGACGTCCATTAGACATGGTACATGTGATAAATATGGTGACAAAGATGAGGACAATAGTATGTAAATAGTGTACATAATACCTCATCTCAAATGTAAACAAATACCTCATCTCAGAAATATAGACAGATGTCTCTTATATTTGGTAACCTTTTGGGTATTTTGAACTGAGCTCTTTATTCAATCTACAAAGGCAGATTGTTCCCATTCCACTGTCTATTTAAGAGAAATTTTATATCAGTTCATTCTTCCTTGTGATGCTGCTTATTTCTTCCACTGAACCAGATTATCAGAGTATATGACTTTTTGCACTACCCAACCCAGAGATTGAACTCACAACTACCCAGCAATTAGATCTAATTTAACCAGTGCCATATCAGCAAACTTGGATCTTCATGCCTGCAAAAAAATGGAGTGTCAAAAGGACAGTTTTTCTCATGATAGCACTTTTATTTTAACTACATTTACTCCCTGGCAGTGTTTATCATTTTAAAAATCAAGGATTAGAATTGTAAAAAAACTTTATCATATGAAAGTGAATTGATATATTTTCTTTGTTCTTGAGAATTTATAACAAAAATAATAAACATTATTTATTTATTAGATTGTTGATTGGAATGGTTGGCAAAACATTGGCTAATTGCAAATTGATTCAAATTTTATAAAATGGTAAATAAAAAAGATTTCCTTCTAGTTGGTGTACATATTTTAATAATTTAGTAAATGTTTATAAATTTACAAATAAAAAATTGTTTTCATATTTATTTCTTTATAAATTGGTAAATGATAAAGATTGCATTGCATTAGTTTTAATTAATTTTTAGAATGTTGTAAATATAAAATTATTTTGTAAATAAACAATTTAATAAATAAACAATGTTTAAAATTTTGATTAATATTTAAAATTTCAAAAAAAAAAAATGTATAAATTCTAGCATCATCATATATTTTAAGACGATAAAAAATTCTAATCATCACTTTTAAAAAACAATAAACATTTTGTGGAGTGAAAAGTAGTTAAAAAAAGAGGTGTTCAATGGAAAAAAATGTCCTTTTGACATTTTTTTGACAGCATTTGTTTAAAAGTCAAAAAAATATAAGGATGAAAAATGCTGGATTTTTTGTTTAAAAAGGGTAAAATAGAAAAAATTAGAAAAAATTTATAAAAAAATTATTATTAAAATTAAATTTTTGAAAAAAAAACTATTAACCAAAAAATTTATAAAAAAAAAAATTTTAGAATTGATGTTTTATTTTTGAAAAAATATAATTACCATCTATACATTTTATATAAAAAATATTAACAGAAATAGATTTTAAACAAAAAAAAAATATTAAAAAAAAAAAAGTTTTTTTAAATGACCCATTGAGTTTGAAATGGTTATAAAAAACAAACAAAAGAATGAAGATGACTTTATCTATAATATCCATTTTAACAATTCCTTTTAGTAATAAAAATTTTGGCTTTTTCTGATAAAATAAAATAAAATATATTATTCAAAACATATACCTGCATGATTTATATATTTCAATATCAAAAGCAAACAACTTTGGATTAATGGGAGTTAGAAATCACATAATCAAATAGAGGAAAAATAATAATAATAATCAATATCATAATATATTTATCCTTGAATAATAAAAATCATTTGATAATAAAATTTATTCAAATCTAGAATTACATGACAAGGGCCATAATTTTTAAAAAAAACCCTCCTATTAAAAATTAAATTTAATATTTAATACTAAAAAAAAAATTTTTCCAAATGTTTTTGTTATAATGAACAATTTTTTGATGAAGAAGAATATACAGGTCCATTGGTTGCCTTTAAAATTTATTTATTTTTTATATGTGAATCTCTATTTCAATTGGAAAAAGAACTTTTTATTTATTAACAAAAAAGAAGAAAATCCTTTTATTTTTTTTGAAAAGATTTTTTGTATTTTTCATTTTTCATCAATGAAGTGATCTTCAGGGCAATAAAAAAATCAAAAAAAATAGACAAAAAGAAAAATGAAAAAGGGTTGAATCAAAAGAAAAATTCTTTGAATTTTTAATTATCAAAAATTATAAATTTGTTGATTCAATAAACATAATTTATTTGAATTTAACAATGTATTTTTCTTGATTGTAAAATATTCTTAAAATGTGCCTCAGGGTGATATTTTTTTTATAAAATTAAATTGACTATTTTTTAAAAAAAATACAAAAAAAAATTTAAATCATAACTTTATTATCTGTAACTATTCAAAGTGAGACAAAATTTTTTATTTTTCCATTTTTGACCCAAAAAAAAATTCCTTCATTTTGGAAATAATAAAAAATAAAATTGAAATGTTACATGTTTAAAAATTAAATTTTGCATTTTTTGATAAAACAGAGTTTCCAAAAATAATTTTTTTATAACCAACATTATTTAATAAATCAAGGTAAGTTTCTATTTTACCACATACATAAATTGAAATAAAAAATTATTTTTTTATTATTCCATCAATTTTTTTAAAGGTTCCATAAAAAATTTTCTTCCCACAAAATTTAAAACTGATTTTTTATCAAGAAGAAAAAAAATAATCAAAAGTCTTAGCTTCTTTTTATTTAGTATTTTGTTTATTTTTTCCTATTTTTCCCTTTAATGTTTTTCTCACTTTCTTTTACCTTTAAACTTTTTCAATTAAAACCCTCTACTTTGCGTGGCTCTTAAATTTGTATATTATTTTGAACATTTAAAAAAAAAAAAAATAACTATAGAATGAAAGATTTAGCTAAAAAAAAAAGTTTGAAATTAAAATGAAAGAAATAAAAAAATTTAAAAACAAAAAATTTTTTCTAAATAAAAAAATTTTAAAATAATATCATAATCTGCATTATTTAATTATCTAGAAATATGAAAAATGTTTTTTCCATTTTTTTTTTTTCAGATGATCTTAATATTTTCCATTATAGTAATTGTCATATAAAAACCTTTTTTTTTTAAAAAGGAAAAGAAATGAAGAAATTCAGAATTAGAGAAAACAAACAAACAATTTTTGAAAACATTAGTTTTAAGTATTATTTACAGAATAAAACTGTTACAAAACAATTTCATTGCCATATTCAAAAATAAAAAAAGGAACAAAAAAAGAAAATTTCTTAAGTTTTGATTGAATTTATATTTGAACCCTTCATATTAAAGGCCCACTGGGGAAAGATTGTTCTAGTTCCATGTGAATGCCTTTTTTATTTACAATAATAAATTTTATTTCAACATTCTAAAAACTAAGACATTTGTATTTTAATGATATAAATATTTATCATTCACCAATTTATAAGAAAATAAATTGGTTTCAATGAAAACATTGAAGTGGATAAAGATGTTGGTTAGATCCAGTAACTAGAAAAAAAGTTTGAGTTCAATACCAGGGGTAAAGCATGGAGTGTAGAGTTAAAGGAAATAATTGTTATTTCCTTGCATTCAATGAAACTGACAATTTTTATTCCAGTTGTTAGTCAAAAAACATTTTTTTTTGTTTGAAAATTAAATAAAGGATATTTGAAAATTGATTTTTTGGAGCAAACAATTAAAAAATGAAATTCAGAATGAATATGGAAATGAAGATGATAACACTTGAATAATGAAATTAATAAAAATAATCATAATTCCTCAAAACACAAAAATTAGACACTAATGTGTTAAAAAACCAAAAAAATTCAAAAAAAAAAAGTCAAAATTTATTTTTTAAAATTAATATTTAAAAAATTTTTATCATTTGCAAATTATATATTTAAAAATAAAATCCATCAAAAAAAATTTTGAAGAATTAAAACAGATTAAGAATATTGAACAGAAAATGAGAAAAAAAAAGAATAAAAGTAGATAGTGATTGAAATTGCATGTTTCATATTAATTTTTTGAAAATGGTTGTATGTTTACGTGTTTGTCAGGGAAAACATTAGTATTTCAAAAATGCAAAAGAGAAATTTGAAAACAATATTAATTCCTGGAAGGTAGTCAAAATAATGGACTTTTTAAAAAAGACATGAATTTTAACAGTCCATTTTTTTTTTGCTGGCACAATAAATCCAAGATCAAAAATTTTGTCAAAAAAAATGGAAAAAAAATAATGCAAATATATTTACATCTCAATTTCAAAATATAAAATTTCATCCAAATTTTTTTTCAAAAATTTATGATTTTTTTAATTTTAACAGTCTGTTATTCTTGTTTTGAATACCAAGAAGATTGAAAACCTGATAAAAATTTAAAGAATTTTTTCAAAATTTAAATCATTAAAAAATAATAAACTCACAAATTAAAAATGTTGAAAAAATTGTGATTATCAATAATATAAAAAGAAGGACATTTTAATAAAATTTGTGTATAAAAAAAAAAGAATCTTATAAATAAAAAAGGTTGAATAAATTGAAAAATAACAACCAATGGTTGGCCATGAATAGGTTTAAATTTACAGAACAAATAAAATGTCTTAGTTTTTTTAAATTGTTATTGTCAAAAAAAATTGTTTTCCAGCCTTCATCAGGTCATTTTCAAACTGGGTATGAAAAAAATCCAGCAAAAGGTTTTTTGAGAAAAATAATTTGAAAAGAATCATTAAAGTTTTCCCAGGTCCTTAAAAAAAACTTTAGCACCTGCAAACATGAAAATCTATGAAAAAAAAAAACAAAACAAAAAAAAAAAAAAATATCTGAAAGTAAAATTTTTTTTATAGTAAATGACCAAATTCATTAATATAAAAACGACCAACAATACATATTTCTAGTAAAATTAACAATGAAATATTTAATCTGGTGTTTGAAAATACAATTGTTTTTATATTTAGATTTTTGCATAAAATAACCCATTATTTTGATATCTTAAAAAATTTCAAAAAACCACCGGAATTCAATCCAGATTTAAAATCTTTTTTGAAAAAATTAATCAAAAAAAAACAGTTTTAAAAATTTTTTAAGGGTGTGGTAATTATCAAAAAAAAATATTGTTAATCAATTTGTAGTTTCAATGGAAATTTTTTTAAAATTTTTTAAATTAAAGTTTCTTTTTCAAACAGTGGATAAAAGGATTTTAAAAGATTTCAATTTAGCATAGTTTTTTAAAAGAAATTAAGAAAAAAATTAAATAGATCTGTTTTTTTTGAAAATTTTTAATTTTAAAAAAATTTGAAGGAATATAACAAAAAAATATAAATTCTTTAATATATATAATTAAAAACTATTGTTTTTTATTACCTTAAAGTGTAAATAGCTTTTTCAATGACATAATGAAATTACAATTCTTATTTGGGGTGAGAATTCTGAAACAGATTTAATAATACAAATTCTTCTTTGATCTTAATTGATTCATAAAAATTTCATGTAATGGAAATTTGCAGAATACAAAACAAATGGTAGTTTTAAAATTTGTAAAAGGAAGAGAGAAAAAATAATATAAATTTGTTCATGCTTAAAATATCATTAATATATTAAAATGATCATGTTCAAGGATATATTTTTTTTTTTAATTTTTTATCACCCCATGCAAGGCAGTAAAGCCACTAAGACACAAGGGGTTACATGGGTGTGGAAGAATTAGGAAACAGAAACATTAATAATGAGCATGGAAACAAAAAGAGTAATCAGGAGGACAGTAGATAGTGATTGACATTGCATTTAAATTTTTGAAGATTAAAGTTGGCTGGAAAGCATGGAGCTGGAAGGAGTTCCACAAGCAAGAAAAGAAAAGAAACTGTTAGCATAGAATTTACGGTTACATCTAGCCAGCTCAACTGTAAATTGATGAGATTTCAATGCCAGTCTAGTACTGTTTTGCTTTAAATAACCAAAAAAGTCTAGGTACCATAGTGAAGAACTCAGTCAAACAATTACCATTTTTTTTTTATTTATAGAAAAGACACAGGGAGAGGCAAATATGGCGGTGGGAAAGTGACTGAAGCAGAGCTGCCAGATCAGGACCAATAATATTGAGTGATTGTTCTTTGGATTTTATCAAGGAGCTCAAAGGAGAATTTTCTACCAAATTTTAATTTTAGTTTACAAAATTTCATTAGGTGTTATTCACTATTTTTCTCTCTCCCTCTTGCCATCAGTGTGCCTTGAGAATTTTAAATTCTCCAAACTCACTTTTCAAATGTGCCCTAGAAATTTCAACTTTCCATTTTCCTTAAAACTTCCTCATTACTCATATGCTCCATCCCTGGTATTCTCACCATCCTTCTGTAGAATCACATTTCTGTTGGCTCAAGTCTCTCCTTCATCTGTGAGGAGGACTGGTATTACATAATAGTTCAGTACTCTTTTCTTTGTTTCTAACAAAATTTTCTTGATTCTTAATACTTTGCTTAGCTTTTGGAAGGCACCTTTCACTATTCCAATGCACCTTGGAATCTCTGTGTTGCATTTTCTGAACTCCTTTAAAACATTTCCTAAATATTTAAATTTTTGTTCTTACTTGATGTTGTTGTCCCCAATTTGTAATTCACTTCTTGTGTTGTTCTTTTTTGCTAACAACCATACATTCTGTCTACTTATAATAGAGGTTTAGTCATTTCTTCTTGTTTACATTTACTACCTTCTGTAGGATTTCTCTTTTCCTTTTTTTTCTTTTTTTTTTACAAACCTATCAAGGATGTGTGGATGGCAAATCTGGGCTTGGTAGGTTGAGTTCAAGAATCATCTGAGATTGTTGCATTAATTTGACACTTGGGAAAAGTATCATTCCATTTCTTAAGCCACTTATGAGTAAAATAGTAGGGTAGACAGGTAATTTAGCCAGTCTAGGAAAAGGAAAACTCCAAATTCAAATCTGTGGAGAAGGTAACAGATTCTTAAATTTAATTTTGTTTCAATACATACATATATAGGCATTCAAAATCATCACTTGATAAGACAGGTGGAGTGTTGAAACAAAATAGCTATTTTTGTAGTGATTTTTATAACATGTTTATGTTATAAATTTTCTAAATAAATAATTATATATATATATATATATATATATATATATATATATATATATATGAATAATATATATTTTTAGTGAATAAACATAATATCTAAAGTCGATATCACAACTCAGAGTTTAATGCAGTTCTTGAAATCTTCAGTTATAAATATAATCATATATATATATATATATATTTCACATTCTCATGGTGATGATTCAAAATTGTGTGTTAAGACTTGTTTAATTGTTACTGCGTAAAATATTAGAATTAACTATTAATAATTTATATCATTCAAATTCTTAGATTCGGAAGGTGAAGAAATTAAAAAATAAAACAAATTTTAAAATTTATTAAAATTTAAAGTTGGATTCAAAAGTAAACAATATATCAAGGGGGATAACTCTCTTATTTTTACATTAAATATCCTAGTTATATAAATTAACTTGAACTCGAACACCGGATGGAAATATAATATAAGGGTGCAAGTATAAAAAAAAAAGTAATAGGTCGGTACTATATATCTAATGTGTTTGGAACAAAGCCTTATACTTATAAAGGTGAAATTATATATACACACATGTTATAAATTAATCAAGTACAGTAATATTGGATTTTATTGTATGTGTATAGATATATAAGAAATGTTTTAATGATGATCACAACACACACACACACACACACACACACACACACACAATATATATATATATATATGCAAATGATTTGTTCTAATATATGCACACAACACAAAACACATACACATTCAACCATATACATACATAAACATATATATACATACATACATATACATGTATCCCTACATACATACATAAACATATCCATACATACAGAAGTACACATAAATAAAAATATACATACACAATACATCTGGACATATATATATATACCTATATATACATATATTTTACCCTCCTCTCCTTTTCTCCTCCTTTTTATCGTCTTACTTTATATATATATATATGTGTGTGTGTGTGTGTGTGATTAAAATATATGTGTATGTGTCTTTAAAATGTGTGTGTGTGTGTATATTTAAAATATTTGTATATATATATATATGTGTGTGTGTGTATCTTTAAAATATATATAGGATTAATACAAATAAAATTTGTCACTTAGCTGATTGATGTTATATCCAACTTTGGAATTTTAGAAACATACCATTTAGTAATCATTCTATCCACTCATCAGAGGCTTATACATAAAGAGAGATAGATAGGAAGTAACTGAGATAATTACATAATTGTATATCAAGATAGGTATTTCAATCCATAAATGATGAATGTATGAAATAATAATTGAGATACACATGAAAATGCTAATATAAGTTCTTATGGCTTTTGTTCATGAAATGATAAGCTACAGGCACATTTTTTTTTCGTTACCGTCATCCTTGACTGTGCTATTTTCCATCATTCCAGATATAAAATTAGTCATTGCCCACTTTAAATTAAATATCAAAATTGATATAGAAAATTAACCAGTGTTTGAAATTATTTTATTCAGAAAAGAAGATTGCCAACGAGACCAGCCAGGTCCATCTACTTCATCAGAAAAAATATCCCCTCATCTTTCAGAGTCAGTGTCTCCATTAATTAAAGCTGGAATTAGTGGATTTGATGGTAAGTGCTTGACTAATATTAAAAAACAAGCTTTTTATGTAACCTGTGATACTCCATGGAGAGCTTAATTTAATTTCTGTATGAATTTCTGAGATGAACAGTTATCATTATTTGCACTGTTTACATTTGAATTATTGTCCTCATCTTTGTTGTTGTCATTGTGCTCTCCTCAGTAGACCTAGCATAGAATATAGGAGCCATTAATAAAATAAAGAGAATGACAGCAAGGCTCTGCAGCAGCAGCAGCAGTAAGGAAGGGGAAGCAGTGATAAATCCAATTGTTACAGCAGGAGCAGCATCAGCTGCAAATAAGAAGGCTGTAACCCCTATCTAGTTATTGACCAGGCTTGATGTTGCTTAACTTCAGTGATCATATGAGACTGAGGCTGTAATTTTTAAGTTCAGGATTGTTCCACCGGACAGTAACCCAGTGGATTAAAGTATTGGTTTGGGAATTTGGTGACCTAGTAATTGTGAGTTCAATCCCTGAGCTGAGTAGTACAGATTTAGACTCAGTGTAAACTGAATGAGCAATAGGTTCACCTATCGTCCAGTTCACACTCCTCCCCAGTCTTTTGAACAGGAGTTGAGGTTTGTCTCTTGTTTCCTGTTTAGGATTAGGTTTCTGGTTTCTTTGAAAATTTTTTCATACTCTTCCACTTTCAGTAGCTCCTTGCATCTTAGTGGCATTATTACCTTACTTGGGGTAAGTTGATTAAGAAAAAAATGCCTTGTACTAAATAAAACAAGATATTTCTAGACATGGACAGTGGAATAAGAACAATCTATTCCCTTAGATTAAATGGTCAGCCGAGATCAGAAAAAAGTGGAATTCAGATTTGATTTCTAATTTGAGGCACATTTTTTTTTTCATAATACTTTTGAGGATTTAGGCCAGTAGATATTAGTTTCACTGTTTGTAAATAAACAAGGATACAGATAACACCACTGTCTATGGAAAAACCTCCAAAAAATCAAGATCTAAAAACCCAAAGGATATGGGGCTAAATTGTCTTCAATACTTCAAAAATCAAGCTGATATCATTTTATCATCACAGAGGAAAACCTTAATATAAGTTGCCTCCATTTGTTGTTCCAGAAGGAATTATAACTCCTTCTGCCATGTTTTATCTTTACAAGAATCTGATTAGACCCAAAATGGAATTCAAACTTATATCTAACCAGAGATGCTGATTTCTCTATTCCCTTTTTTGATAGAGTTCAAGGTCATCTACACAGCCTTGTAGGTGATCAATTATTTTTCACAGAATATTTCTTTTTCCCAGAGTTTCAACTTTGCAGGTTTCCTATAACTTTTTCAAATCACTATTTCCATGGCAAATGTTCACACAAGTTCCATTCCACCTCTTATGTTTACTTAAAGGAGAGTATTATTTTTTTTTCAATAAGCTTATTGCTTGAAATGTTATTGATTGAGTGCAGATGACTATAAAAAGGTACTATTTATTGTTAACTTATTTAAATAATGCAGACTATTATTTCCATCACATGGTAATAATTGTAATATGACACACTAAGATAAGTAACCAAGTAATCGTTTTAAGTTTTCTGAATATCTGTGCCTTTTAAAATATGGAGGTTTTGAGAGTATGGCTTTTGGAATTAATTTTTGGGAGTTTTTTTAACTTCCATAACTCCTGTTGGATTAAATTCACTGCTGGATCATTGCTAATATTGTATCAATTGTAATAGTGCTTAGTTTGACTAATAAAGTTGTGTTTGAGCTGAGTTTTAAAGTTTATGGTTCAAAACAGCCATTTTGTTCTAAGTTGGCTGATATAATACTGGCAATGTTAGGAAGTTCTCTTGTGTACAACAGGTGAATTTGTTATTTCTTATTGATTTGAACACCAGATCATATGTGTCAATGTTTATTGAGATTTATTTTTGTTTGTTTCACTTCAAAGGGTTTGATTTGACCTGGAAAAATCACTTCAGTTTAAAATTTTCAAATGAAGTGCTATCGGCAAGAAAATACCCTATGTAAATCTCATCTAAACCAGAGAAAAGTATATTCTATCAAGTAAGATAAAAACAACATTTGTTTAACATTATTCACAAACATTCTGTTTGAATTCTTATACAATTAAGACAGAAATACCTTTCACATTTTAAAGGATGACAGAAAGACTAAGTTAACTGTTATTAAGAAATTTTGCAGTTGTGTAAACAAAGGGCTAGAGTTTTTATTCATTTGTTTTTTTCTGTGCTAATAGGAATATATACTTGAACAACACGGTGGATAAAATAAGTAAAGGCTTATTGTAAAAACCAGTACAATAAGAATAAAGGTAACAGTTATGCACAAAAAAAATTAAGTCAGTTCCAGTAGTGATTGCTACTATTGGAAGGTCAGTAGTTCTCATGTCCAAGTCTGAGTTGAACTCAACAGACCCAACTAGTAATATTTACCCCCATTATGGATAGGATGTAAACAAGGATGAATTTAAATTAGGGCAATCTCTTGCAGGAATAGCCATAAAATTATAGATAAATATATAAAATATTATAAAACAAATATATATATATATAATATAAATATATATATATATATATATAATGTGTGTGTGTTAAAAATGAATTTTAGTTTAATGAAATACAATTTATATATGTCTTACAGCCATGATGCTAATAGGAATATATATAAACAAAAACGGTGGATAAAATAAAACAAAGGTTTATTGTAAAAAAACAAGTACAATAAGAATAAAAGGTAACAGTTATGCACAAGGTCATTGCAAGTCAATCCAGTAGTGAGTGCTACTATTGGAAGGTTGGTAGTTCTTCTCGACAAGTCTGAGTCGTGCTCAACAGATCCCAGCTAGACGGTATTTACTAGCTCCCCCACCCCCAGTAGATGTGGCACAAGGCCGGGTTTAAAGTGGGTTATCCGAGCCCGTAGGCTTGGCCAAAAAATGCCTGTAGAACCTGCACAAACGGGATCAGGTTAAGTATACCTCCATGAGCAAGAATCCAAAAAAGACAGAGCCACGTCATGGTTCCTCTCTGATCCTAAAGGCAAGAGTTCAAAAAAATCTAATGGAACAGATGTAAAAACTAGACTCTGTAGTCTGTTGGCTTACAAATGTTTTTCAAGTTACTAAGGCAATGTAGTCAAAATGTGGGTGACAGGTTATTCCATTACATCAGTTTAAAAATTGACTTTTTAAGAAAATGGTATATTTGATTCAAATACATAATTGTGATGATAAATGGTCTTTCCAAAAACCCTGATGTTTGAAGTTCTTCCAGGTCTTCAGAGGTGGCATTCACTTCAATGAACCTGTCACATGGAATTTTCAACCTATAACTTCTATGGATTTATATTCAGAACTCATGATTCCAAAATAACATAAATGAACTTTTAAAAGCTTCACCAGTCTTAAAAAAAAATTTCAACAGTAAATGCATAATATGCATTTTTAATTAAAAGCCATGATGGTAACTTAAATTCTAAAAAATTTTGATAAGAAAAATGGTAAGATAACATTATTTTGATGAAGACACCATTTTTTTTGCCTAAGTGCAAATAAAGAACCATTAATTATGATAGTTTAAAATATTAAATATATTTCTCTCTCACCTTTTATATAAAAATGTATTAACATACATATGAGATGTCAAAAATTTGTTATATAAATAAACTGTAAAGAATTTTATTATGCAATATTCAAAGAAGATCTTGTTTAAGGTCCAAACAAAATTAGACATGAAAAACAATGTTTTGGAAATGATATGGCATCTCATAGTCAAGTTGTTCTCTCACAAATTGAATAAAACATTCCTTGTCTTTTCTGCAAATACTTTAACGGTAATCCCACTCCGACAAGCTACTATCAGCTTTTCCAAACTGCATGATTTCCTGAAATTACTTGTTTCTCTGATAAATAATCTCCAACTATTAAGTGTAATGTCATTCGACATTTCCAGATGCCCTATGACCTATCCCCTCATTCTCTTCATCTTTCCTCCACTCATCAAGCTCTTTTCTCTCTTGCCACCTCTGTATTTCCCCATGCACTAGTCATTTTTTAAACGCCTTTTCTTAGGGTGAAATAAATATAAAAAAAAAAAAAAAGTAATAAAAACTGACACAAATAATGTTTAAGCTAAAACAGTAGAAATGCTAACAAAATCAATGAATGAAAAACTGATGCAGGTTATAGAATATCAATGAGTCCATATTAACATATAAAATAGTAAAATAAGAATTTATTCAGGTACATAACTTTTAGTCCTGGGTATGATAATAAACTACATCCAGTAGCAAGACCTCTGATTGAGAGATTGGAGGTTTTGAGGACTGTGAAACCATCTCTTAATTGCTGTTATTCCCAGGTCCACCCTTATCCAGGGTGGTAGCACTTGTTAGAGTCCTAGCTATGGGCAAATAGTGAACCTCCAAATAAAAACAAGACACTATGAAAGTATAAAAATACATTTTTATAATAAAAATACCAGCAATATATTTTTATATTCAAAAATTACCAAAAATACCTATTTATAGTAAAATTATCAACAATACATTTTTAAATCAAAATGACCAGCAATACATTTTATCTGTAGTTGAAGGCATACAATTGCATTTAAAATATATTTAGTTGAATGCATAAAATTGTGTTCAAAATATTTAGAATTCGGTATTAAATAACCTATAGAGGTTGATATGCCACTAAACAAAATCTAACAATATGAAAGAACTTTTTCATGACATTAATCTATATAATATCCTACAATTTCTTTAAGAAATCAAGCTGTATTCCAAAATATAACTTCAACAAAATTACAACATAAAACACTCATATCACTGCCTTTAGTAATTAGGTCCACACAAACATGTATATGCCCAAAAGCTGAGTATCATCTACCATGTATTCAATTGTGAAAGCAGAATAACATGTATCATATTTATATTACTTCAAAACTCCCAAGAAAATTAAATTTTGGCATTAAATAACACATAAGGAGTTGATATGTTATTAAACAAACAAATCAAACCAAACCTAACACTGGTTGCCATGTTCTGTCTTTACAAGAATCAAATCAGGTCAAGAATAAAGTCTTGCTGTCATATCTGGGCTTGTTTAGCCTTGACAGTTCAAAAGTGATTACACAACCTTGTGATTGATAAATTGTTTTCCACCCTTCAACCTCTTTCTCTCACTTTACACAATTTATGGTTATTATTATGGTAAACGTTCAAATGAGATATATTCTTTAGTTCCATCAGTTCAGACCTTCACAGCTAGGACCTGCCATGCAATGTTCAATGTCAAATCATCCCTATTCCCTTCGTGTAACTTTTGTAAGGAGTAAATTCCATTCAGAATAGTTACTTTGCGGAAAGGATCTCCCAAGAGGATTCTTCCTGATTTAACTTCTTCAAGTCCAGGTTCAACCAATATTTATCTTACTTATATATATATATATATACTCTTCTTACTTCCTCCTTTACAACAGTCTCATTCTGTAACCCCCTATCTTGTGTGGTTCTTGAGCCTTCTATTAAGTGGACTAAAGTTTTTAAAAAATATGTGATATAGTGTTAATAAAATATATTTCTACAGTTTTGGTTTTATTTATAAAGAAAAATTTACATTACACTTTGAGCAAAGTTTAATCTTCATGCTCGCAATAGAACAGTGTGTCAAAAAAAATGGTTTTTCCCTTGACACCACTATTGTTTTGTACTACCTCCACTCCTCAGCAATGTTTATTGTTTTAAAAAGTGATGATTAGAATTTTAATAAAACCCAAACATATGAAAGTGAGTTTATACATTTTCTTTGTTCTTTGAGAATTTACGACAAAAATATTAAACCCTATTTATTTATTAGATTGTTTATTTAAAAGAATAATTTTATATTTACAACATTTTAAAAATGTGAACCAACTAATGCAATGTTTATCATTCACCAATTTATACAGAAATAAATATGAAAACAATTTTTTACTCATAAATTCATAAACATTTACTAAATCATAAGAATATGTGAACTAACTATAAAGAAATGTTTATTATTTACTATTCTATAAAGTTTGAATTGATTGACAATTCACTAGTGTTTTTACCAATCATTCCAAAGAAGACAATTTATTGAAAATTTTGTAGGTTTTTATAAATTTTTGAATAAAAAGATTTCTTTTCAAATTTATTTATTTAATAAAATGAT
>CAHIKZ030001907.1:0-10000 GCA_903632075.3 Acanthosepion pharaonis
TATCATATTATATTATATTATAAATATATACCGGATGTAATAGCAAAATTGTCCAAATCGTGTAACAGCATAATTATCCATCCCATAAAATGTTTAATATCTAAAAACCACTAAACTAATTGAGTTTCTTTTTTTCCAGGTTTTCAGATGAGACGTTTAGCCATCTTGACACCATTTGTCGTAAGAATCACTGAAAAGCCCTTTGTTTTATAGCCAGATGAATCTAAACTAAAATTACTAGGCAACATGAACTCCCGTTATGCCTGAAGGAAAGTGAATGAAACTTACAAACCAAAATAATGCCCTCGCTACAATTAAGCACGGTGTTGGGCACATTCTGCTCTGGGGGATGTTTTGCTGCTTCTGGACCAGGAGAACTAGTAAGAGTGCAGGGTATCATGAATAAAGAGTAGTATTTGGCTATTCTTAAAAATAATATAAAACAAAGTGCACGAAAGCTGACTTTGGGTTGTCACTGGATGTTCCAACATGACAATGATCCAAAATATGGCCTGAATTGTTATAAAATACTTAGATGACAGCAAAATTAAGGTATTGGCATACTCCACACAAATTCCTTCCCTAAACCCCATTGAAAATTTATGGGCATATTTGAAGAAAAAACTAAGAAAGAAGTCCTTTGAATTTGCAGGAACTAGAAGTTATTGTAAAGGAAGAATGTAGCAAAATAGCTATAATGATCTTGTAAGGAACTATCAAAAAATGATTAAAGGCAATAATCAAGAATAAAGGTGACACAATTAATTAATGAAGCAATAATTTTGTTTTATGTTAAATGTTTTTTTTTGGTGTTGTTTTTGTATGACTGACATTAAAATAAAAATTTTATCATGGGAATCACTTCACATTCTTTCAAATTATTCATCATTTGGGAAAAAAATGTATGTGAAATTTCCATGAAAATTTGAGGTATTACAGCTTTATTTGTAATTATAGAAATGTGGGAGATGAATAATTGTCCACAGCTCTCTCTCTCTCTCTCTCTGGAAATACATATATCTCTCTCTCTCTATATATATATATATATATATATATATATATATATATATATATATATAAGATAATATATAAGATAATATATAAGATAATATATAAGATATATATATAAGATATATATATATATATATAAGATATATATATATAATACATATATATATATAAAATGATTAAAGGCAATAAAAAACAATAGAGATTACACAATTGATTATTTAGGCAAGAAGGCCAATAACTTTGCCCTGTGTTAAATGGTTTTAAGGCGTTTTTGTATCATTGTTTGACACTAAAATAAAAGTTTTGTTATGGGAATCACTTCACATTCTTTCAAATTCATTATTCATTATTTCATCATTTGATGATATTTCCATAAAAAATTTGTGGGATGACAGCTTTATTTGTAATTCCGGAAGAAGGGGGAATATATATATATATATATATATATATATATATATATATATATATATATATATATATAAACATACATTTTTAATGTGTGCTATATTTATGGGATAAAGTGCTCAATATCAGAAATAGAGCGTGTGTAAATATAAATATAAAAGTGAACATAGAAGTCAACACTCAGAGTCGAGGAAATATCCAGTATTCGCGGCCTGACTATTGCGTCCAGCATGAAACAGCCTGTCGCCTGACTCAATGTTGACTTTTCAATATATATATATATATATATATATATATATATATATATATATATATATAAACATAGCTTTTAATGCTATATTTATGGGATAAAGTGCTCAATATCAGAAATAGGCGTGTGTAAATATAAATATAAAAGAAACAAAGGGTCAACACTCAGAGTCGAGGAAATATTATTGCGGGTCTACCGTCAGAATGAAACAACCTGTCGCCTCTGTCCACTTTGACTTCAGTTCACTTTTATATATATATATATTATATATATATATATATATATATATATATGACCATGGTGATGATCGAATTAGGGTCAAATTCAGCCTCGGTTTTTGGTCTACTTAACCGTCAGCCAGACACCAGCACATATGATTTGATAATAGAACCACACTTTTGAAGGGACGAATAAAGAGACCTGGTGCACTGAATGCTACAAAGGTCCCCAAACGACCCTCCGCAGGTTTTGAATTCAGAGTTGTCCTTCTCCTAGACCAGCTGCCATCCAAGGCTATAGAACCCAGTCTGTCCTGCTATTTACCCATTGCTGGATGAAGAAGAAAAGGATTAATACCTTTCTCAAGGGATGTGAATGTAAACTGTAATTCGAACTCGGCTCTCTGATTCCTCAATATATATATATATATATATATATATATATATATATATATATATATATATATATATATATGGTGAACTCTCTCGTTGCAGACGACAAGTGAGATTCTCATTAAAATAAAAAGAGGTGCTGAATTTTCATGGACACGCTCGTGTGTCTCCCAACGTGTTTTGTAAATATTTAGACAAATGGAACATGTGGTTGACCCATTCTGCTTAAATTCTTTTACTCCCACGTAAAACATCCCTAATCAACACACGGCAACGACTAGACAGAATTTGATGTCTCAGACGCCAGACGTACCCCCACAAAAGCACACATTATAAAACAGATTGCGCATAGACTTACTAGAATTATGATACACAAATACACAAAACTTATACACACGAATGCCAGATAAGAGAATTAGACCCGAGAATTAATTAACCAATGAAAAACAAGACAACACAAAAATAAAAAATTCCAAAATTCCATTTTCTCTTCTGTATTTCATTTCTGATGAAGCATAGATAAAAGCGAAACATGAAATTTATAAACTTTTCATATTTATCCAAACAATTTCATTCCAAACAAGGCAATCAAGCCACTAAGACGAAATGCGGTTACTGAGTGTGAGAAAACATTAAGGAAAGAAGTCAATAAAAGAACACAAATTACGAAGACAGAAGATAACGATTGACATTGCATTTAAATTTTTGAAGATCAAAGGCAATAAAGCCACTAAGGCACAAAAGGTTACTGAGTGTTAGAGAATATGAGAAAAACTACTATTAAGGAAAGAAGACAATAAAAGAACAAGAATTAAGAAAACAGAAGATAACGATTGACATTGCATTTAAAGTTTTGAAGATCAAAGGCAATAAAGCCACTAAGGCGCAAGTGGTTACTGAGTGTTAGAGAATATGAGAAAAACTACTATTAAGAAAAGAAGACAATAAAAGAACACGAATTACGAAGACAGAAGATAACGATTGACATTGCATTTAAATTTTTGAAGACTAAAATAGATTGGAAAACAAGAAGCCGGAAGAAAGCTCCACAAGAGAGAAGTGCGAGAGAAGAAACTCTTAACATAGAACTTACGGTTAAATCTAGCCAATTTAACTGTAAAATGATGAGGCCTTGCCGCCAATCAAGTACTGCGTTTAAATTCATAAAGTACAATAGAGGAAAGCCCTCCAGAATAATTACCATGAAAATTTTATAAAAAAAGACACATGACAAAGCTACGATGGGAAAAATCACTGAAGACGAGATGCGATGTAAAGGACAATTTCTACTACTATTTATAAGAATTACGGAAACATTTTGCGAAAAACATTTTGTTAATCAGCATTCTTTAGACCAGGCGTGGGAAGCCTTTTTCGAAGAATGGGTTGCATGAGGTCCATTTCATCTTAAGGTGGGCCACACCACTAAAAAAAAGACCCCCCACCAAAGATAATTTTTTATTAAAGATACTGCCGCCATTTTCCCAACCAAATAGCATAAGCATTTGCCTTAGAAATGGGGAGAAGTCGTTTTTTCTTCTTCTTTTTTTCTTTTTTTTTGAGAATATATTCCCTCTAATATTAAAAAAAAAAACCTGAAATCTTCGTATAATATTCTCACTGATATCAGAGTGATGAGCACAAGCTGCTGTGTGTGATTTGTTTCTAACTTATTCATTTGGCGTTGCAGTAGCACTTATTCAAAGATGTATATCTATTCACTATCATTAACGTTTCCTGTTTCTGAAGGACAAAGAGTTTACACTTATGATCTTCCTTAGTGAAAATCGCCAATAGCTTAAAATGCTGACAACGTTACCTTCAACGAAATGTTACAGAATTCAAGTAACATTGCACTTAATCATGGTTTATGTGCGTGAGAGTATGTGAGAGAACAAGTGAGAACGAAAGAAAACAGACAATATTTTAATAACGTTATTTTCCAAATGAATTTAGGGGTGTCATTCAGAAAGCCAATCGGGCCGCAGTTTGCCAATGACTGCTTTCAACCATACTTAGGTTGCGTTACTTGTCAGAAAAAAAAAAAAAATATTAATTTATTTTCGTTTTAGAAGGAGGGTCCAGTTTATAATATCGATACAGTAACAAATCGATCCCTGACTATGTAGAATGAAAATACGACTTATATTTAACATGTATTAACATGGTATATATTTAAATTTTCAATGAAGTATAAACAAAACCAATGTCTTCTTTCTTTTTACGTGCCGTGTTCATTCAGGACGTAGGCGATCATAGCTCTCCACCTCCCTCTATCCCTTACAACTCTCAACAAGTTCCTTCCCTATGCCACCCCCCCCCCTAGACCACGTTCTCTCATCCACTTGGTTAAGCCCGCTAGGTATGTCATGCTTTGTTTTCCCTTGTCTCACTTTCCCTCTATTCGACCCGAGAGTATCAGATTCTCCAAGCCCTCTTTCCTCATTATGTGTCCCAGAAATTTCAGCTGCCTCTTCCTGGTGCTAAGTATAAGCCACATCCATGTTTGCATCCTCTCTAAGACTTCATCGTTGTTCACACGCTCGGTTCATGATATCCTTAGCATCCTTCTGTAGAACCACATCTCCGTCGCCTCGAGTCTCTTCTTCATCTTCGAGGAAATCGTCCAACATTCGCTGCCATAAAGAAGGGCAGATGTCATGTAAGAGCTCAGTATTCTTTTCTTTATGACCAAAGATATCCTCCTCTCGCAGTACTCTGTCCAGCTTTTGGAATGCGTCCTTGGCCATTCCAATACGTCTACGAATCTCAGTGTCGTACTTACCGTTCTCTGTCAAAACGCTTTCCAGATATTTAAACTTCCGCGTCTGCTTGATTCTAGTGTCGCCGACCAGCAAATTGCATTTCGGACTCATCCTTTTACTGATGACCATACATTCTGTCTTCATGTCTACAAGTGTAAAAATGGCGGATATCTGCTTTTCACTCACATACGATATCTGGTAACCTTTTGACACACGTATAAATAAGACTTACTTCTACCATTTAACTAAAATATAAACACGACTGAATCACCTTTCGGCTCAAGTATAAAAGCGAGCAATATCAACATTTTTGATTCAAGTATAAATACAGTCGATATCTACCTTTAGACATACGCATAAATACGACGTGCGTCGACCTTTAAAACTCAAGCGTAAACACGTTCGGTCTCTACTCATGGATTCAAGTATTAACACAAAATATATCTATTTAAACAAGTGTAAACAACAGTTATGTCGACCTATTGGCTCAAGTATAAACACGACTGATATCTAACTATGAATTCGCCATAAATTATATTTATAAGATTTATATTTGAGATTAAAGACGCCAACACTGATGGAAAGATCGTTAAATGAACCAATCTATCTATCTATCTATCTTAGTTTATTCCTATCTATCTATCTATCTGTCCTAGACTATTCATATCTATCTGTCCTAGTCTGTTCATATCTATCTATCTATCTATCTTAGTCTATTCCTATCTATCTGTCCTAGTCTATTCATATCTATATGTCCTAGTCTGTTCATATCTATCTATCTGTCCTAATCCATTCATATCTATCCTAGTCTATTCTATCTATCTATCTATCTATCTATCTATCTATCCTATCTATCTATCTATCTATCTGTCATAGTCTGTTCATATCTATCTGTCCTAATCCGTTCATTATCTATCTATCTATCTATCTATCTATCTATCTATCTATCTTAGTCTATTCATATCTATCTATGTGTCCTTGTCCGTTAATAATCCGTTCTATTATCTATCTATCTATAATCTATCTATCTATCTTAGTCTATTCTATCTATCTATCTATCTATCTATCTATCTGCCATAGTCTAAGATATCTATCTATCCTAGTCCGTTCATTATCTATATCTATCTATCTATCTATCTATCTATCTATCTATCTATCTTAGTCTATTCATATCTACCTATGTATCCTAGTCCGTTCATATCTATCTATCTATCTATCTATCTATCTATCTATCTATCTCTATTCATATCTATCTATCCTAGTCTATTCATATCTATCTAGCTAGCTATCTAGCCTATTCATATTTACCTATGTATCCATCCCGTTCATATCTATCTATCTATCTATCTATCTATCTATCTATCTATCTATCTATTGTATGAACGTCTACGCAGTTATCAATTGAATCCATTCGTTTTGGAAACACTCGAATTAATAATGCAATATACTGAGCTCGAGTTTTTTTTCTCGCAACAAAAATAAAGATATATTAAAAGATTCTAATATTTGAACGTAATTATTTCTAACAGCAAATCACAAAGTTATATTCTTATTAGAATGCTTAAAAAGCTAAGAACACGTGAATGAGTGTAAGACAACGAACCTGGAATTTTTCAAGAGTCGCAGGGTGGGGATTAGCGTTGGGTGGAAGCCACTGGCATGAGCCGATTGCAGTAGAACAGGCATCCAGCAGAATTCGTCGGAATGGCCGCTAGAATATATTTTTCAGCCATTAATGGAATCGGCCTCTGATTAGACGAGGGCGTGTACGAAGAGTGAGAGAGGGGGGCGGTGGGTTGAGAGACGTGAGGGGAAAAAAGTACAGGGCGCGTATTATGAGGGGGTGGTGGTGGCAGAGGATGGGAGGGTCGGGTAGTTCTAGGGGGTGGGGAGGGGGTTGGAGGTAGGGAGTCAAGAATGGAAACCGAGAGAACTAATCGACATCTCAGACGTTGCTACGGGCGGAAGTTGCCGAAGCTCCCTTCAAAGTTGCTCGCGGAGAGCCGGCTCGTTTTCTCAATTCGCCCATCTCCCCATCCAGTCTGAAAACCATAAGCCATTTTGGCGATCTGGTAATGGATTTTTAACGAAGTTTCGTGCCAATATTTTCCATTATATATATATATATATATATATATATGTGTGTGTGTGTGTGTGTGTGTGTGTGTAGTAAAACGAGATAGATAGATAGATAGATAGATAGATAGATAGATAGATAGATAGATAGATAGAATGATAGATAAAGAAAAGACCGTGATAGATAGATAGATAGATAGATAGATAGATAGATAAAGAACAGACCGTGATAGATAGATAGATAGATAGATAGATAGATAGATAGATAGATTACGTATGTTTATCCGTGGTCTAATGATGAAAAAAGGCATTTATTTAGTTATATAGTGAAAATCTCGGATCAAATTAAATATGACGACGTTTTGACGCAGCCATATACTGTATACATACATATATATACATATATATATATATATATATATATATATATATATATATATATATATATATATATATATATATATATATGGCTGAGACGTACAATAGATGCTACAACTAGAAATAATCATTTTTTTCCTTACCAGGTTATTCGGGAAAAAATGTTCGATTTTAGAGTAAACAATTCAATTTTGTTCTAATATGTTATTATAATAATTGTACAAAAATATATTACTCGTTTTTAATGTTTTAAGTGTCCTTGTTAACTTCATATCAGTCTCTTTCAAAATAATGTTCTCAAATACGTGACGTGCTTTGTGTATACCCTGGAGAATAGTATTATGTTGCTCGGAAAATAATGTTCGATTTTAGAATGAACCTTTTAATTGTGTTCTAATATGTTATTAATGTTATTAATGTTATTATGGCACGAATGATCTTCTCAAATACGTGACGCACATTGTGTATAACACAGGAAAATAGTATTAGGTTGTTCAGAAAATAATGGCTGATTTTAGAATGCACCTTTTAATTGTGATTTAATATATTTTCATTATTTTTATTATTATTATTTTCTTTGATTTCTGGCGTTTACACATTTCTTTCCGGGTTCCCGTCCAGGGACCTAAGGTTAAAATGGCATCATGACACTTTCCACTGACAAAAAAAAAATACATAGATAAAGCCCTTCGTAAAGTGTGGGCTGTACTTATCAGAACAATTTTTTGTATCTCTTTGAGGCATGGACTTCCAGGAATCCCTTCAATTAGTCTACTGCAATCTTTTCCAACCAGTCCTAGGGCTCCAACTACAACAGGGATTGTTGATGTTCCCATATGCCACATTTTCGAGATTTCTATTTCAAGGTCCTATCATTATTGTTACTATTATTATTATTATTATTATTATTATTATTATTATTATTATTATTTCAGTTACACGAAAACATTTTACTTATTCTTAATGATTAAAAAGTCCTCTTTGTTAATTTTATATCAATTTCTTCCAGAATTTAACTTAAAACATTATACACCCGACATCTTGAAGATGAAACAAGAAGAGATTTTTATTTTTACCTCATTTCATTTTGAGTTCTATTTGGTCCTAATGCTTTTCAAAACCGCTGCCAACATTAACAGAGCACGTGGACAAGTGATCGGAAAGTGCGGCGCTGGTTTATGAAGTTCCGCAGTGGGGATACGAGTCTTAAAGATCAACGTGGCAGAAGCCGACCATTCGAAATTGATGTCCAATATCCGAAGCACTAGTTGAGCAAAACCCACGACAAAGTGTCAGAAAAATATCTGAAATAATGCATGTCAGCATTTCAACAATATCGGACAATCTCAAGAAAACTGGTAAGGTGAGACAAAACTCGATCAATGGGTTCCACACGGACTCATTGAAAGTCAAAGAGTTCGACATTTTAAAGTGCATTATTTTTATGCTGCATCTGCGAAATTCTAATGAACCATTTCCCGGTCGAATACCGACGTGTGATGAGAAATGAATCATTTATGTTTCCAATTATTAATACGTAGTAATTTAAGGGGGATCTGTTTACTACGTCATAACAAGAGAAAATCGACCCCTGACTTGTCAAAAAGGACATCTTAAGTTTCATATCAATCACTTTCAGAATGTTGTTCTCAAATACGTGACGCATCTTGGGTATACACTGGAAAATGGTATCAAGTTGTTCAGAAAATAATGTCCGATTTTAGAATAAAACTTTTAATTGTGGTCTGTTATATTGTTGTAATAGTTGCTCGAAAGTATGATTAAAAAGTCGTCTTTGTCAAATTTATATCAGTCCTTTTTTTCAGAAATCAATTTAAAACATTACACACGCTACATCTTGAAGATGAAACAAGAAGAGATGCGTTTACCTCATTTGCATTAGTTCAAGGTTGGTCCTAATGCTTCTCAAACCGCTGCCAACATTAACAGAGCACGTGGACAAGTGATCGGACAATGCGGCGCTGCTTTCTGAAGTTCCGCAGTGGGGATACGAGTCTTACAGATCAACGTGGTAGAGGATGTCTGTCGGCAGTTGACAATCAACATTGAAGTCAAGTCGAAGTGTTAGAGAAATATCGCTGATAATGGGTGTCAGTAATTCAATAATATCCAGACACCTCAAGAAAATTGGCAAAGACACTCGATAAATGGATTCCACATGAAGTCAGTGGACTTCGACGAAGTGTGTTCGATGCTGCATCTTTGACATTTGAACGACCCATTTCTTGATCGAGTAGTGACTTGTCATTAGAAATGGGTCCTTTATGACAATCGCAAATGATTGGCTCAATGACTTGATCATGGTGAAGGGCTCAAACACTTTCCAAAACTGAAATTGCATCAAGAGAAGATTATGATGGCTGTCTGGTCTTCCGCCGTTGGTTTTATTGGAGTTATCCATTATAGCTTTCTGGAATCTAACCATAGCATCGCGGCCGATGTTTACTGGAAATATAATTGGATGAAATGCAAATTCCCATAAC
>CAHIKZ030001907.1:15000-35000 GCA_903632075.3 Acanthosepion pharaonis
AGATGCCTTCCAAGAGTTAAGCAAAGTATCAAGAAACAGAAAAAATATCGTAACAAAGAGAGAAATGAGTATTAAACTTTTATGTAATATCGGTCCTCCTATATATTTAAGTGAATGTTGGATTAATTTTCCCGTCAGAGAAGTGAGCTTGGAACAAAGAGAAACAAAGAAAAGGAATATTTTTAAACTGTTATGATCAGTCCTTTATGGCAGTTTCTTTGGACAATCTCCTCCACAGATGAAGAAGAGACTTGAACAAGAGGAAACAAAGAAAAGAAACTGAACTGTTATGTAATATCAGTCCTCCTATATGGCAGTGAATGATGGACAATCTCCTGTAAGACTAAAAAGACTTGAAGCAAGAGAAACAAAAAAAAAGAGTACTGAACTGTTATGTAATATCAGTCCTCCTATATAGCATTTCAAATGTTGGACAATCTCCTCACAGATGAAGAAGAGACTTGAAGCAAAGAGAAACAAAGAAAATGAGAAACTGAACTGTTATGTAATATCAGTCCTCCTATATGGCAGTGAATTTTTGGACAATCTCCTCACAGATGAACAAGAGATGAAGCAAGAGAAACAAAGAAAATACTGAACTGTTAAAAGAAGAGTGAAACTGGACAATCTCCTCAGAGATGAAGAAGAGACTTGAAGGACTTAAACAAAAAAAGAGTCTGAACTTTTTTAATATCAGTCCTTATATATGGCAGTGAAAAGATGGACAATCAGATGAACAAGAATGAAGAGAAACAACTTGTATGAACTGTAATGTAATTTCGGTCAAAGATAGGGGCAATGAATGGACAATCTCCTCACAGATGAACAAGAGACTTGGAAGCAAAAGAAACAATGAAGTTGTACCATTGAACTGTTATGTAATATTTGATTTAAATGGCAGTGAATGATGCACAATCTCCTCACAGATGAAGAAGAGACTTGAAGCAAGAGAAAAAAACAAAAAGAGTACTGAACTGTTATGTAATATCAGTCCTCCTATATGGGAGTGAATGATGGACAATTTCCTCACAGATGAAGAAGCCTTCTTGAAGCAAGAGAAACAAAAAAAGACTACTGAATTGTTTGTAATATCAGTCCTCCTATATGGCAGTGAATGATGGACAATCTCCTCACAGATGAAGAAGAGACTTGAAGCAAGAGAAACAAAGAAAAGAGTACTGAATTGTTATGTAACATCGTCCTCCAATATGGCAGTGAAAGCTGGACAATCTCCTCACATATGAAGAAGAGACTCGAGTCAACAGAAATGTGGTTTTACAGAAAGATGTTGAGGATACCATGGACTGAATATCTGAGCAATGACGAATTTTTAGAAAAAAATGACATATACAGGGGTGGAGGCAAAAGTAGGTATACATTAAGTTTCTCAAGTTCATTTTTAACGCTCTTTCTAGTATAAATGGATTTTGATTCAGTGATTGATTTTTTTCTCAATAGTCTATATATAAAATTCTATGATTTCCATTGATCCATCCGTCCGCGATACCTTCTAAAATAGCCATACATTTACCCGATCGTGGAACTCCCTTCCGGCTGCATGCTTTCCAGCCAACTTTAATCTGCAAATATTTGAATTATTTATTCTACTGTCTCCTGATGACTCATTCCTCTCCCGCTCATTCTTAATGTCTCTGCTCCTAATTCTTCCAATACCCTGTGACCCCCTTGCGTCTTAGGGGCTTTACTGCCTTTTTTTTTTTTGATATCGATAAAAGATTTAATATGTAATCAGAACCGTTCTATGTCAGACTATCCTCCGTAGCCAAATTTTTAGCGGTACACTTTAGCTAAAAAAAAAAAAAGCCGATTTCTCTAATTTATATATAACCGTCTAAAATAGACATACATTGACTGATCGAAACCAAATTTTGAGGAGAACTACAGGCAGATAAGTGGACACAGAGTAAAATTGGTTTTACTCGCGTGCATTGCTTATTACAATAGATTTTCATTAATTTTTTTGGTAACAATTAAAAGTTCTATTATTTAAGACAAAATACTCCTAACTGTTTTAAAAACAATCTAATGATTAAATCAATATTTATTTAATAAAAACGTAAAATTGTTTTTTGCTTATCTTTTCTATAAGTTATTATATACAACAATCCAGATTCCAGTTCGCCCTGCGTTTGCAAGAACTATAAACAAATCATAAGGCCAAACGCTTCAAAACATTGGAATTTGGTTCCCGAAAGAAATATTTACGTATAGTCAGTTGTATGTTGCATGCTCAAAAGTAAGAAATCCTAAGAATTCATTCTTCGATGTTAGAAAGGGGAAAGGAAAAAAAAAGAGATTTTCTTAAAAAAAAAATATTGTTTACGATGAAGTCCTATGAAATTGAATTAAATTAAAGAAATTAAAAGAAAGTCGGGAATAAGGGTTTTTATCAAAGTACTTTTCCAAGCAAATCAGCTTATTCAATTTTCATCGATTGGTTTGAGAAATTGAATGAAAAGTAGAGTTTGTAAATCCCGACAAAAAAATGTTAGCGATAACTTCATCATCATCATCACCATCATCATCATCATAATCACCATCACCATCATCATCATCATCACCATCACCATCACCATCATAATCACCATCACCATCATCACCATCATCATCATCATCATCACCATCATCATCATCATCATCATCATCACCATCATCACCATCATCATCACCCATCATCATCATCATCACCATCACCATCATCATCATCATCATCATCATCATCACCATCATCATCACCATCACCATCATCATCACCATCATCACCACCATCATCATCATCAACATCATAATCACCATCACCATCACCATTATAATTACCATCATCACCATCATCTTCACCATCACCATCACCATTACCATCATAATCATCATCATCATCACCATCATCATCATCACCACCACCATCATGATCATCATAATCACCATCACCATCATCTTCACCATCATCATCATCATCATCATCACCATCACCATCACCATTATAATCACCATCATCATAATCACCATCATCATCACCATCACCATTACCATCATAATCATCATCATCATCACCACCACCACCATCATCATCACCATCATCACCATCACCATCATCATCATCACCATCATCACCATCATCATCATCATCATCATCGCCTTGACTTTTGTAATCGTCAGGGCCGATCCGAATGCAGAAGCCACACTTACTCTCCTTCACAACGGTCTATCAACGGCAGCCATCAGCAATTCTGGTATAGTCAAACCAGTCTATTGTTTGACATTGTCCAACAACTTTTTGCGTTGTCTCCCTCTCCTACGTCCACCTTCAACGGTGCCTTGCATGATGGTCTTTACAAAGGCTGACGTGTTTATAATGTGTCCAAACCACGCCATTTTTCTTCGTTTGACAGTGGCGAAAAGTGGTTCCTGGTGTCCCACAAAACTTTCAGCATTTTTTCCACAAGCTCGTTAGAAGATGCTAAGGAGTTTTCTCATGCATCTGTCCTCAAACTCTTGGATCCTTCTCTCTGTATCTGCCAACAGTATCCACGTTTCACATCCATACAGGAGAACCGAGAACGCCAGCGATTTGTATAGTCTGTACTTTCTTTGAAAGCTGATTTTGCTCCTCCATATTCTTGCCAATTTGGCCATCGCTGCCATAACTTCAAGAATACTAAATACTATGAGGATTTTAACCCGCGTCACGTGTTGCAAAAAATTCTAATATAACAAAAGTATAGTTGATTGTCTGTCTGTCACACATTAACGGGTCGGCGTGTGACTGTGTATGTGCGTATGCAATGTATATGCGTATTTTTGTGTTGTGCGTGAGTGATTTACATGTTCTTGTATCATTTACACATCGTATTACTCGTATCGTATACACAAGCAAATACGCACATACACGCATAATTTGATTGTTTTGAAATAATACACTGGCATAATACATTCTTCTCCCATTCCGTCAGTACAACATCTACCTGGGCTGAGCAATGAAATCATGTGTTTAGAGTAGGAGCAAATAGGTTCACCTATCGTCCGGTTCACACTCCTCCTCGGTCTTTTGAACAGGAGTAGGGGTTTATCCTTTGTTTCCTGTTCAGAATTGGGTTCCTGGTTCCTTCTAAAGTCTTTTTCATTCACTTTCATTCCCAGTAGTCCCTTTCGTCTTAGTGCCTTATCTGGGGTGAATTGTTTTTGTTTTTTTTTTTGGGGGGTAATCAAGAAAAAAAAGTTAATTTTTTTTTAATTCTAAGAAATCAATGATTTCATTGAAATTTCCAGAAGTTATCTGCTAAAGCTTTTTATTTTTTATTTTTATTTATTTATTTATTTATTGTAGAACTATTTTTAAATCTATTATAGAATTGAAATATATGTGCACACATGCGCATACACACAAAATTTGAATGAAATTGAAATAGACATCTGCAATTTCCCTTTCTGTCTGGCAACAACCTATGATTAACCGGAAAAGAGTATAAGCCGAAAAGTGCGACCATTTGTAGTCATGTTTATTACTGTTTCTTTATTTCAACTGAATATATTTTTAATAAATGTAGTAGTTTAAGTGGATAAACAATTTAATTTAATTTAGATGGTCATCTTGTCATCATCGAAACGACAGGTAGCAAACTAGTAATAGTAGTAATAATTACTGAAATGAACACTTCAGATAACCACGATTTTATAAATAACCAGCGACAAACGAAGACCTGTTCACAAGATTGGCGGCAACGTCTCATTATCTTATAGCTAAAATGGCTAGGTGTAACCGTAAGTTCTATGCTAACAGTTTCTTCTCTCGCACTTCTTGCTCGTGAAACTCTGTTCTAGTTTCATGCTTTCCAGTCTACTATGGTCTTCAAAAATTTAAATGCAATGTCAGTCGTTCTCTTCTGTCGTCTTAGTTCCTGTTCTTTTATTGTTCTCTCCCCTTAATATTTTTTTCTTTTTCTCATATTCTCTTACATTCAGTAGCCTCTCCCCTTGTCTCTTAGTGGCTTCATTGTCTTGCTTGATTAGTGATGAAATGTCACCTCCATAAGTGACTACACTATAGGTAGTAATTTCCTATAAGTATCTGTAAGTCAACGGGCTACAGAGTCTGGCTGGGATCTGTTCCAGCTAAACAGTCGAACTCTCTGCCTTCGGGCAGAGAGGAACCCGGACGAGGCTCCGCCGAAGGGCAGAGTCCCGTTCGGGGAGATAGACTGCTCCTGAACCCGTTTATACGGGTTGAAAAAGGAATATTTTTGGCCTAGCGTACGGGCTCGGAGAACCCACTTTAAACCGACCTTGTGCCACATGCAAACCTCGTGGGGGGTAGCTAAATATACTAGCTGGGATCTGTTCCAGCTAGACAGAGAGGAACCCGGACGAGGCTCCGTAGAAGCGCAGAGTCTTATTCGGGGAGGTTGAGTGACCCTGAACCCATCGTGGGGGTAGCTAAATAGACTAGCTGGGATCTGTTACTCAGCTCTTAGCTGTTGTCGAACTCTCGTGGGGGGTAGCTAAATATACTGTTACTCAGCTCTTAGCTGTTGTCGAACTCTCGTGGGGGGTAGCTAAATATACTGTTACTCAGCTCTTAGCTGTTGTCGAACTCTCGTGGGGGGGGGGTAGCTAAATATACTAGTTGGGATCTGTTCCAGCTAGACAGAGAGGAACCCGGATGAGGCTCCGTAGAAGCGCAGAGTCTTATTCGGGGAGGTTGAGTGACCCTGAACCCATCGTGGTGGGTAGCTAAATAGACTAGCTGGGATCTGTTACTCAGCTCTTAGCTGTTGTCGAACTCTTCTGTCTTCGGGCAGAGAGGAATCGGGACGAGGCTATGCCGAAGGGCAGAGTCTCGTGCAGGGAGATAGACAGACCCGACCCCGTTTATGCGGGTTCTACGGGAAATTTTTGGCTGAGCCTGCGGGCTCGGATACTCCACATTAAATTCAGCCTTGTGCTACATGCTACCCCGTGGAGAGGTTGGTAAATATTACTAGCTGGGATCTGTTGAGTACGACTCAGACTTACGCTAGAATAATCAACCTTTCAATAGTAGCACTCACTACTGGATTGATACTTACCTTGTGTAGGGACCCGTATCTGCGCTGGTGGTATCACGGCTATGACTAGCTTAGACCAGCTCTGACCAGCTTGGACAAGCTATGACCAGCTAAGACCAGCTTGGACCAGCGGCCCGAGTGAAAACATTCGGGTCCCCACGTTAAAAACTGACCTTGTGTCACAACCTGACTCAGTGGGAGGTCAAGTAAATACACTACTGGATTGACTTAGACGACCTTGTGCATAATTGTTACCTTTATTCTTATTGTGCTGTTTTTTTTCTCAATAAACCGTTACTTATTTTATCCAGCTTGATTTACAAGTATATATTCCTATTAGCACGGAATATAACAATTAGAAAAAGAAGAAGAAAAAAGCTAGAAATTTTAATTTTTTTCTTGAATTAAATTGCGATAAATGGTAACAAAAGAATACCTTGGAGCTAGACGAGAACTCACATCCTGTATTGCAACTATAAGCGTAAAGTCAAACCAGTGAAATCGTTAACACACAGACACATACAATTTTTGCAAGAATCCTTTGCATCATAACACAGTGTAACCCGGATATAAGAAACCCGGATATAAGAGAAACCCGGATATAAGAGAGATTTTCTCTGGTCCCAAATTAGAGCCTGTGTTAATGTATATAAAATAGGCCAAACCCGGATATAAGAGAAACCCTGATATAAAAGACTTCTTCTCCGGTCCCGACAACTCTCTTATATCCGGGTTACACTGTAATGGCAAACTCTATAATAATAATAATAATCACCGAAATATACGCTCCATATGACTAGGATTTCACAAGCAGGCAGGCGACAAAAGATGGACTATTTACAGGACTCTACGTTTGAACAATTCGTGCGCCTCCACCACACAGAGCAGACGACTTCGTTAGCATTTTCTACGACGCCACATGCGTTCACGAGAAGAAATTTTCCAGGTTTAGGCAGGCGCAGCTGTGCAGACTACCACGTTCTGTCCACAACTATGTGATCAGCCGGGTTCTATTGCTAAATAGGGCATCAAATCTCTGAGGCACCAGGCTAAAAAGTGTCTGGGGTGCGTAACCTAAAAACGCGGGGGTCGGGGTGAAATCTCTCACATAAAAGGGAGCCAGATATTTCGAGTGATGTCACTAAGGAATGCATTTCAGCAACTGACCCTCGATTAGACGCGCAGTAAGGAAAAAAAAAGTAAAAGGCATGGTGACAGAAAGCCTTGTTTCTTTATATCGTGCATTTCCCACTGTGTCTTGATAGGGATGTCGTTACTGGAAACGGGGCCTATGTGTGGCTGATCGGGTAATGTTGGTCTTGGGGGAATGGGGAAACAAAGAACACAAAATGGGTAAAAATGGTTTTGTCGCAAAGAATAAAAAAATGGGAAAAAGAAAAGGAAGTGGACGTAAAGTTCTTGACTGCTTCTTCGACCACAGCTGCAAGAGGAGGGGTAATCTGGCTGGGGAGGGAAAGAAAAATTGAAGAAATGAGTTAGGAAAAAAGCTAAAACAATGAAAGTAAAAAATGAAGATTTAAAAAAGAATTTTGGCGGAAGAAAATGGACGATCATTTTTGGTCATACCTCTGTATCTATCTTTGTTCATCTATCTATCTATATATATATATATATATATATATCTATATATATATATATATATATATTATCTATCTAAATATATATATTATATATCATCATGTATATTCATTATCTATCTATCTATCTATCTATTCAGCCTGTTCATTATGTATCTATTTATCTATATCTATCCATCTGTCTCATTCATTATATATCTATCTATCTATTATCTATATATTCATTTCATATCTATCTATTCATTATCTATCTATCTCAGTTTCTTCTATCTATCTCAGTCTCTCCATCTATCTATCTATCTATCTATCTATCTATCTATCTATCTATCTATCTATACAGTCTGTTCATAATCTAAGTCTGTTCATTATCTATCTATCTTCTATCTATCTATCTATCTATCTATCTATCTATCCATCTTCCATTATCTATCTATCTATCTATCTATCTATCTATCTAACTATCTATCTATCTATCTATATAGTAATTTCATTATCTAAGATCTGTTCATTATCTATCTATCTATTTATCTATCTATCTATCTATCATTATCTATTTATCTATCTATCTTGGTCTCTCCATTATCTATCTATCTATCTATCTATCTATCTACAGTCTATTCATTATCTATAGTCTGTAAAAAATATCTATCTCTAAATATTTATTTATCTATCTATCTATTTATTTCTCCATTATCCATCTAAGATCTATCTATCTATCTATATATCTATCTATCTATCTATCTAAGTCTGTTCATTATCTAATCTGATTAGATTATCTATCTATTTATCTATCTATCTATCTCAGTCTCTCCATTAGATATCTATCTATCTATCTATCTATCTATCTATCTATCTATCTATCTATCTATCTATACAGTCTGTTCATTATCTAAGTCTGTTCATTATCTATCTATTTATCTATCTATCTATCTCAGTCTCTCCATTATCTATCTATCTATCTATCTATCTATCTATCTATCTATCTATCTATCTATCTATCTATCTATACAGTCTGTTCATTATCTAAGTCTGTTCATTATCTATCTATTTATCTATCTATCTATCTCATCTATCCATTATCTATTTATCTCATATCTATCTATCTATAAATCTATCTATCTATTATTTGTTCATTATCTATCTGTTCATTATCTATCTATCTATTTATCTATCTATCTATCTATCTATCTCAGACTCTCCATATCTATCTATCTATCTATCTATCTATCTATCTATCTATCTATCTATCTATCTATCTATACAGTCTGTTCATTATCTAATAGTTTATCATCTATCTATCTATTTATCTATCTATCTATCTATTTCATCTCTCAAAATCTATAATCTATCTATCTATCTATTATCTATCTATCTATCTATCTATCTATCTATCTATCATACATTATTCATTATCTATCTGTTCATTAGTATCTATCTATTATCTATCTATCTATCTATCTATCTATCTATCTATCTATATATCTTTCTATCTATCTAGATCTCTCCATTATCTATCTATCTATCATCATCTATCTATCTGTTCTATCTATCTCTGCTCTCATTCCTGTCGAAAAAGAACACTGTGAAGATCTACCCAGTTATCAATTGAATCCTAGGTATTTGGTAACACCCGAATTAATAATGCGTTCTACTGAGCATGAATGTATTTTCCTCTCAATAAAAAGATAGATAGATAGATAGATAGATAGATAGATAGATAGATAGATAGATAGATAGATAGATAGATGTTAATAATACTAATAATAAAAAAAGTTGGTAGTCGAGTTTTAAATTTAAACAAAAATGGAATAAATGAAAGAAGGAAGAAAAGTTATGAAGCGCAATGGCTGTAGTGGGCTAAAGGGACGCTGAAAACAACAAAATCTTTAAATGAATTCCGAAGTTACAAGAACTCGAAGTAAACGAAAAAAAATCTGTTAAGTCAGAATATGACCTCAAAATAAAGATGTCCGGAGATAAAAGAAAATTTACTTATCAAAAAAATAATTAAAGAAAAAAAAATGAGAACGTGAAGAAAAAATGTTAATATAAGTTAAGATGTAGAGGTAAATAAAAGAAAAGTGATTGGAATGTTCAAATACTTCGTGGGTTCGAATTGTCGCAGTCGCCGGTGGAAAAAAAAACAAAAAAACTCGCTGTTAATGTTTTCGTCTGCTAAAAAAAAAAAAGCAAAAAAAATGGGCGACAGATGTAAAAATAAAGGTAGCCGAAATAAAAAGGAAAAAAAAAAATGTCCGACCCGATTGCTGCCTCCTCCAGTCATGTTATTCAGAGAATGGCTAATTGACATTTTCACAGTCTTTTTACTGGGCAAAAAGCAAAGAGGAGAAAGGCGAATGAAGGTATTCGTATGGGACAAAGAAATAATAAAAGATGTTCTCAGGGGAAGAGAAAACGGTTGACAGTTTAAAAACCCCAATAAGCTCTCATATGAAAAAATGGAGAAAAAAAAATAAATGATTATAAAATTGACAAAATCGGGCAGACAGAATCAAGATAGACTTGAGGAGGGAAAAAAGCCAAAAACACAATCGAAGGATTTCATATATTTTAAATGACTTGCATTTAAGGCGATGGATTTTTCACTAGTTGGAGTCTATGGTTAGAGTTGTACGTGGAAATTGAACTTAATTTGCGCAGTAAGCCTTATTACTTGGTTTTACAATCATTTTTTTAAAAAAGAGAATAAGAAAATATCTCATAATTATAGTATTATACATTTTGGGTACAGATATAGTTCATTAGTAGACCTAGCTTAATCGGGCACAAGGCCATTAATATGACAGCACCCAGTAAAGACCTAACTGCACAAATTACAGTTTATGGGTTAAACTTGCTAACAAGTTCTCCACAGTAAGGTATTTCTACCATATTACTGATATTTATTTACGGTTATCGGTGCAGAGAGCCGAGTTTGGACACTGTTTATTCATACTGAAATAACTTTATTTGTATTTGCGATAGAAATAATTTGTAGAAAAAGGATTAGAAAGAAGTAAATCTATATTTTTTAAGGTTTTATAGAAATTTTACTTTAGTTTCCACATGTCCTCCATCATTAGAAATACAAGGGGTAATACGATTTTGCAGTTCACGGAAAACATTTGCCAACTGATTTACAGTAATGCCTGAAATCACATTAGTTATTTTATCTATACTTAAAAGACTACATTAAATTAAAATTTTTATAACATTATTTTACAAATTATTTCTATCGCAAATACAATTTAAAACTTTATGGATTTTTTTAAAGTCTCACACGAACTTTATGGACATATTGTATTTTTAAATAAATATAATAGGATCATATTTAGCTTTCCATCACATTTGTTGAGAGATACAACATTGATAATCAACAAATGGGCTATTAAATTTTAAATTGCCATTTTAAATTTCCCAATGATTCAGGTATTCCCAAGACATTCTGTGGGGCAAATAACATATAATTATCCTGATAAAGTCCAAAGAAGAAAAGGGACAACAAAAATGAGCTGTTCATTGTATATTTTCTATAATATTGCCCCTTGATATATAAAAATCTGTATTTCCACACCAGTTTGAGAATTGCGATTTTCATGGAGATGAACTGATTTTAATGTGTCATTACTACTACCACTACAATAGTCCGAAGTATTTTCTGGTTTTAAGTAAAACTATCGTCTAAATGGTTTTTTATATATCCATGTCTTTCCAAAGAAAGTTTGATAAAACAACAATGATAAGTGCAACAATTATTTACAGAAGTAAACAACTTGATTTGCTGCTTAGTATATTTTTCAGAAATTTTCCCAATCAGATAACTTTTATTTTCGCCTGTTCTGCTTTCACGATATTCACAAATCTCAAGTTATTTAATGGGCCCATTTTCCATTGTGATTCCTTCAAGCGCTGTTGTTAGTCAATATGGTTTCATCTCGCATGATTTTAATCTAACAGTTTCTTCTTTTCTAATTCTTCTTCTTTTATTTTTTTTAATTATTATTATTATTATTATTATAGCGTTTTTTTAATTTTTTTCAAGTTTTCAATGGCGATAAAGTTAAGAAATACATTCCCTAAATTCATCATCCCTCAGCTCAGTATTTTGGGTAATATTCATAATGATCTAATTTTTATAGTTTATAAATAACTGGTGGAGAATTTCCATTTCTTGTAAGCTCAGCGTGACACTATTATCACACTGGTAGTATGAAATTATGATTGTTTGATAAAAAAACCCCGCATAGGAATTAGAAAATTGGAAGGGTTGAAAAAAATTCAGAAACGCTAATGAATTGAAATATAAAGCAAGGAAAAAAAAAAAGATTTGTTTTCGTTTTGACAACCAGAACGCAGAATGGATTTGAGGAATTTAAACTATATTTCTTGTCAGTTTGAAATTCAAATAGAATTGTTATGATTCGCAAATGTAAGTAAAAACATCTGAAATATGCTTTCAAACATGTAAAATTGAGCAAAGATTTTAATTGGTCATATTTAAAAGTCGACAACAAAGAATATTTTTTTTGAAAAATCAAGGATATACAAATAATCTAAAAACAAAATTTGTTATCGGAAAAATAATTTGTTTTGAATAACTGGCCAATCGCGGACTGATTGTCGTCAGGATATAGAAATCGAATCATAATAAACAAAGTTTGTCGTCGAAGAATGACATTTGGATGAATAACTGACCGCTTTGTTTGAAGGAATTAGTGACGTTAAAGAAAAAAAATTGGAGAAAATAATTAATTGATATGAATATTTATTCTCTTGTGGCATGGTGGGAATCGGGCGAAATATATATAAACTGAGCGCTTTGGCGATCCAATTCTTGGGTCGATAGACGCCAAGAGACGCAGACGTGACGCGACAGCATTTAAAAAAAGAGTTACTGAACCCCACGTGACCTGCTGCCGAGCGAATTTTCCAAACCGACCTCTTTTTTTGTTGATTGAATCCACCTCAATTTTTAGAAAAAAAAAAAGTGTCACGATAGAGAGTTAAATGGGAAGGGGTTAATTGATTGTATAAAAAAAACCTAATTAAACCAACTGAAAATTAACCGTTATCTTCTTCGTTATTTTTTTATGTTATTTTTAATTTCGCCAGCGGAAGCGTTCTTTGGCTTTTTGGTACGCTTCTGCAAGGTCTGAAAATTTCGATCTTCACTATCTTTATATCATTCCCTTAATCAAACAGATAATGGAACGATGTTTTTAGCAGATAACCATCATTTGACCAGTCGGGAGTATTTTTTAATGGCAACAACCAGGATGAGTACCAGGACGATCATGTTATGACAGTAAGGATTATTAGGGACGAAAAAAAGTGCTCAAATAATTATGGGCACTTTTTTGGCACTTTGTCTTCCACATTTCATTTCAAATTTTTCGCAAGATCCATAAATATTCATTTTATTAATTTGCACAAAAAAATCATTGCAATTTTTATTACTTTATGAAAACGATTCATTTGCAGCATTGTATCAGTCAACTCTCAACGCTAACTTTTTATTCCATCAGTTTGTAATTGTACAATTGTAATTGGTCTTGCCATACATTACTTCATAAACTCGTTGATAAAGAAAAAATCAATCTTCAATTTCGTTGAAATATATAAATTAGGCGGTGTTTTTTCAAGTTCGCCCAACACCTCTAATTTTAAAAACGTCTCAAAACATTAACCGGATAACTCGAGTCCTATTCTTAAATATATCAAATTGGGACCTTCAGGAAAATGTGTCAATATATCAAAAAACTGTTCTAATTATCCGAAACTGTCAGCATGTATGCAACAACCACTTTCTCAGAAATGATTCAAAATATCCTCGTGAATGAAGCCTGTGTGAGGACAATCTTTCTTCGGACTGGCGCTACAGAATGTCAAACAAATAACTGCAAAATAATTCAGAAGTAACAATCATGATCAACTGAGGTTTTACAACAGCAATAGCAACTAAAATGAACAACACATGGAATTTGAAGAAAAATTCTGACATAACACATTGACCGTCCTCGCTATATGAAAAAACGTTTTATATATATATATATATATATATATATGGTCTGTCACGATTGAGTTTAGAATGAAACAGACAATCGCCTCTAAGTGTTGACATCAATGTCTACTTTTATATTTACCAACAGTGTCTATCCCTGATATTGAGCACTTTAACCTCATAAATATAGTATATCTTTAAAAGTTATATTTTATCATATATATATATATATATATATATATATATATATATATATATATATATATATATAGCACTCTTTCAGTTGAATTTTATATATATATATATTAGGATATTACATTGTCAAAATTCTACAACAATGTCAGTCTTGTTTGATGCGTATCAATGCATCTCATCAGGCGATTGTAAATTATTGGCGAGTGAACGATTTATTTAGATTTAAAATCAAAATACAACATCTATTTCGAAAAAGAAAAACAAATCCGGGTTTATAAGGTTTCCAAAAGCTTTATTCTGATCAACCAATCAAATATGACCTACGTTAATTTTAAAAAAGTGTCAAAAAAAATTTAAAAAATATTTTCTATAAATGGATCATGATCCATAGATTGGCAACTAACGGCAGCCAGACATAAACTCTGTCTAATTCTTGGGATGTAAATGGTTACATAAATTATACAAATAACAACAATATCGTTTCCTAAGAAAAAAAAATGGGATCGAGAGGTAATTTAACAAAATGCTAAACAAGTTCTGTGTGACTGTGAATTTTCTGCATATTCATTTTATATTTAATAAATAAATAGCTTCTTTAAGGAACTAGAAAATAATTTAAACCTATTCCAAATTATTTGGTAAATTAATAATCAACTATTGAATAGAGATTCTTCATATAAGATGTTAATAACACTAACCAATTTCCAAAAAATGCCAAAAAATACCAAATAAATACAAATACATCCGTACAAGATGTTTCTAATACTACCAAGATTAAAGAATCATATTAAATCCAAATTATTCTTACAAATAGAAAGATAAGCCATCTATTGTGCAATTCTGCAATACAACTAAAAATATAAGAAAAGCATAATCAAAATTCAAAATTTTAAATAAATTGTAAGGTAAAAGATAAACTATGTTTATCAATTTATTATTAATTCATTTCTTTGATTTATAAGGCATTTTATTAAATGTAATTTTTCAATTTTTCATGTAAACTGACAAAAATGGGGTTCATCTAAAGATGTACAATATATTTGTTGTTTTTAAAATTTTCAATTTCACCTTAAGATTCTTATTTTTAAAAATTTCAAAATATTTATTCTCATGATGTATTATATCTGTAAGTATTATTCTGAAGGACAATATGTCAATATATCATCTAGTCTTGAAAGAATTCTTTAAACTACTCAATATAAAATTTTTCAACTGTCGCATTCACTATTTATTTCAATAGTATCTAAGATAAACAAGAGATTTATTTAAGCAGTTGTTCAATATATCAATGGGGCTTGATCAGAATTCTCCAACAATTATACATCCAGTATCATTAATATTTTCCTGTCAATACATATTATGATCCAGATTATTAAATTGGTTTAAAAATTTATTGTGTGTAACTTTCTAATCTTCTCAAGATTATTACATCAGGGATAACTTATTTTTAATGTGTCAATATATGTTAAATATTTGACTAAGAGGGTTACTTTTAGGCTTCAAAAAGTTTATCAATCAATTGGAAATCAATGGCAAAACAAATAATTCCGTTATTTATTTTTTTTTCGTATTTTTCCATTGAAACATGACCTAGTGCACATGTTAGTACTTCGTATGTTCACCCAATGAAATCGTTCTTTGTAGATTGACGACATATTCACGATTGGATTTAAATCAGGAGAGTTTCCGGGCCAGTTTATAGTACTTTGATTTGTTCACTGGTAAGGCTTGCCAGTGTGTTCGGGCAGCGTTACAATTTTCGTACGTTTCCTTGGAGTAACGTCCATCGCAGACAATGGCCGTAGGACAACTAATCGACAGTCGAGACAATAGTGTTCTGGACGTGATAAAAATCTGATGCAATCACGGATGACGCAATATTTTTCAAGGCCAAACAAATTTCATCATACACCCTGAAAATAGATTCATATTACTGCACACCATTGCAAATGACCTAATCTGAGGAAAAATAGAAATCGATTACACCCTGTCACTCCAGTGGGTCTAAAATTGACTGTATGGTGAAAGAAAGGAAACTAAAGCAGTTGTTTCAATTAATTTGCACAAGGGGAAGTTGCAAGAAACCCCATAATAAAAAAAACATTCTAATATTTTATATGTTGTTATACAAACTAATTATTTAGGCTAAACCCCATTTATTTTAGAGTTTAATAAGTTTCAGATGGAGGCATAGTGAAGTATTGAGGAGTGGCTTTGATTGAAGAATCAGAGCCAAAATTGAATTTCAATTGAGTTCATTACATTCATTTACATGTTAATACCCTTGGGAAAACTATGGGTAATTAGCAGGACAGACTGGGAACTATAGCCATGGTTGGCAACTAGTCTAGGAGAAAGAAAATATCTGAATTCAAATCAGCCTGGAAAGTTTTAGGCTCCATCAGGCTATCTTACCCAGGAAACACTACTGCTTCTGTGGTGTCCCTATGATTATCTCTGTAACAAAGGATAAATGACCCAGATCATTTTTTTAATAACAGGACAGACTGACTGGGAACCATAGCCGTGGTTGGCAACTAGTCTAGGAGAAATAAAAAATCTCAATTCAAATCAGCCTGGAAAGTTTTAGGCTCCATCAGGCCACAATTTGTTTTTATTTTGAGCCCTTAAAAAATAAAAACACTTTTTTAAAAATGAATATTAAAACAAAGTATTTAAAATAACATAATCGAAGGATAGAAAAAAGAATTATTTGAAAATAAAAGTTTAATACTTATTCATTTATTCAAATACTAACTTTGTACCATTATTACTTCTACACACACACACACACACACACACACACACACATATATATATATATATATATATATATATATATATATATATATATATATATATATATATATATATATATATACACGCTGTGACAATATTTTGCAACAAAGTTAAGAGGATTGCAGAACGTTGAGCTATTGATAATCACTGGTTTAGAATGAGATAGGGATGTCAGATTCTGGTATTTTGGAACCAGCTCTTGGACAGTCCTTATCTAAACTTGATGTCTGTAACAAAGAATAAATGACCCAGGTCATTTTTTTAGGGAGGAGTTGCAAGAAACGCCATAATTACTTAGGATAAACCACATTTATTTTGGAGTTTAATAAGTTGAGAATCACTACCTTATGAGGAAAAAAAGAAATTAATTACAGCCTGTCACTCCAGTGGGTCTAAAACTGACTGTATGGCGAAAGAAAGGAATCTAAAGCAGTTGTTTCAATTAATTTGCATAAGGATGTATATATGTATGCCAAGACAATATTTCACGACATACTTAAAAGGATCGCATGGCTCACTAGCATTGATAATCAATGGTTTAGAATGAGATAGGAATGGCAGATTCTGGTATTTTGGAACCAGCTCTTGGACAGTTCTTATCTAAACTTGATGTCTATAACGAAGAATAAATGACCCAGGTCATTTTTAAGGGGGAGTTGCAAGAAACGCCATAATAAAAAAAATTCTAATATTTTAAATGTTGTTATGCAAACTAATTATTTAGGATAAACCGCATTTATTTTGGAGTTTAATAAATTGGGACTCACAGCCTTATAAGGAAGCGGTTATTTTTGCCATTGCAATTACCACATTCAAATACTACGCAATTCTATATAAGGAATATAGGAAGCAAAGATTTCAGTATCCGCGCGAGTTCCGGGCACGAATCCTTCCGTGGATACTGAACGATGATTGTATGCTAAATCTTGTAATCGGCAATAACAGCGGAATTTTCACGGGCACCGACAATTTATTTATTTATTAGTGCTATTTGAGACATTTGAAAATTAGGGACCCACAAATTACCCGTTGGGCAACACTCTTCTCCTCGAATTCCTAAACTAAAAAAAAAAAAAAATTAATATTCTCTGTCTGTTAAATGAAAAATCCATCTAGAGACATTTCAATGTCACCTTGGGCAGTTTCATTCATTTCCTACGACGGTGGGTCCACACCGAAGCATTATCTGCAGTCACTGTCTACCATCTTGGTCCTAGAAGCACCTTACCCACCCACCCAACCTCCCTTGACCGAAATGCCTCCCTCCAGAATTGCATTCTCTAAGCCAAGCTTCGACTACTGCATTCCCAGAAGCCTCTGCCAGACACTCAGTCACCCAATCATCTCTCTGCGCTTAACAACATCCGGATACTTTTCTTACAATTCCACAGAGTCTGCTGATTAATTTGGGCATAGCATCACTTCCCCACACAAAAAAAAAAAATAAATAAATAAAATAAAAACGCGTTTTGCATAACACAAATTACAAATCAGCGCGCCATCGTATAGAAAACGTTGTGCGCGTGCGCCATCATATAGAAAACGTTGTGCGCGTGCGCGTGTTATTTCATAACACACAAACACCCACCCATACACGGCGTGTCTTTTAAAGCATTACACAATAGCGTATTATTTCATGGATGTGCGAATAGCGTAACGGTCTTTATTATTATTTTATGTACCGTATCCATTCAGGACGTGGACGCTCACGGCTCTCCACAACTTCCTTTCCTTAGTATCACTAAGCAATGTTTGCCCTTATACTACTCTCCCTAGTTCTTTTTTCTGCCATCCATGAACAAAACCTTGTTAGGTACGTTGCTCACTATTTGGCTTGATCTTTCAAGACGTGAACGGCCATGGCTCTCCACAACGTCCTATGCTATTTCTTTTATACTATCCCTCTTAGTCTCTTTTCTGTCATCCATGAACAAAAATACGTTAGGTATGTTACTCATTGTTTGGCTTGACCTTTCATAATGTGGACAGTCATGGCTCTCCACAACGTCCTTATCCTTAGAGCTAAGCAATATATGTCCCCATACTATCCCTCCTAGTCCCTTTTCTGCCATCCATGAACTAAACCTCGTTACGTACGTTACTCACTGTTCAGCTTGGCTTTTCAGGATGTAGACGACCATGGCTCTCCACAACGTCCTAACCTTAGCCCTAAGCAATGTCTGTCCCCATAATGTCTTTCTTGTCTCTCTTCTGCCATCCATTACACAAGCTCGTTAGGTACGTTACTTGTTTTGCCTTGTCCCTTCAAGATATGGGTGTTCATGTGTCTCCACAACTTCCTATCCTTAGTAGCACTAAGCAATATTTGTCTTTTTCTGTCCATAAACTCTCTTTTTTGCTATTTATTTACACAAGCTCCCAGTTTGGCTTGTACCCTCAGGTCATGGCTCGCCACAACTTCCTCTACATTGTATCTCTAAGCAATGTTTATTCCTTTACTATTAATCAAACTCCATCTTCTGCCATCCATTTACATAAGCGCGAAGTAATCTACAGGGAAAAAAACAGGAAGTTCCAGAACACATAAAACCGATGATCAAGTCTTATTCGGTCTCTTCTCCCACTTTTTCGTTTTCACTGGCCACTACCTCCAAGGCCAGCTTGAAGAACTACCCACAAGCCTTGCAGCAGAAGATACGTAGTCTGTCCTGGCAGTTTAACCTGAGATTTCTCGTTCCTCGTCGGAACAAGCAGAGAAATGTCTCTTCGATACACCTCACAAAAAAAAAAAAAAAAAAAAAAACAGGAAAAACTACTCACAGCCCTTGCTGCAGAAGACACGTACCAATCCTAGCAATTTGACACTTAGATTTCTGGTTCCTCGTGGGGACAAGCGTAGCAATATCTCTCTAAGAAGCGTCTACTCAAGAGAAGAACACAACATTTATCACTATTTTGCACTCTTTTCGATCACGAATAAAATCTGTTAAACTGTTATTTCAAGCCTAGTAAAATATTAATAATAATGTTCAACCATGCTTCAGCTACTAAAGCAAGGAACTACCGGAAGTCCCAGAAATCATAAAAACGTTGACCGAAGACTATTCAGTCTTGTTTTCCACTCTTCTTTTTCAGCGGCCGCTACCTTCAAAGTCTAGCTCGAAGGGCTGCTTTGTGAGCAGCCCTTTCTGCAGAAGACCCGTGTCCTGTCCTAGCATCTTGATCCTCGTGCGAACAAGCAGAGAAATCTATCTTCGAAAGACTGAAAAAAACCTACACACAACCCTTGCTACAGAAGACACATACAAGTCCTAGCAGTTTGACGCTGAGATTTCTCGTTCCTCGTGGGAACAAGTGGATAAATCTCTTTCTACGAAACATCTA